>OLKM01000135.1:145683-161411 GCA_900291075.1 Melanogrammus aeglefinus
GTAATCAACCAACGGCTCGACACTTGAAACTGCCCCCTGTTAAAACATGCTCTATTTAAACTTTCCAACAGCCTATAAAATAGATTAAATAGTGAGACAAACATACACACACACGCACGCACGCAGCAACCCCCCCCCCCCCCCCCCCCCCACACACACACACACACACACATACACACACACACACACACACACACACACACAAAAGAGCTTGTTGCCACAGACTGTTGAGGAAATCCATTAGCGTGCGAGCAGGTAAGTAGGTAACCGTGAGCAAACCAGTGGACAGCCATATGCTGGCCAAGATAAGGGCCAGCTCCGAAAGAGCAGCAGAGGGAGAGAGAGAGAGAGAAATCGAGAGAGAGAGAGAGAGAGAGAGAGAGAGAGAGAGAGAGAGAGAGAGAGAGAGAGAGAGAGAGAGAGAGAGAGAGAGAGAGAGAGAGAGAGAGAGAGAGAGAGAGAGAGAGAGAGAGAGAGAGAGAGAGAGAGAGAGAGAGAGAGAGAGAGAGAGAGAGAGAGAGAGTGTCAGGCAATGAAAGAGAGAAAGTTAGATTAGAGAAAGTTAGATGAGAGAGAGAGGACGCAGAAGAGTTAAGACGGGAGGGAGGACCTCAGAGTTCTGGCAGGGAGCCCTTGAGCAACAAGAGTATGTTCCCCTCAGGACATTCTATATGCAGAGGAGAAGATGGTCATGAGTTCAACCTGAAGCTCACTGTTGTTGTTATGAGAGAGAGAGAGAGAGAGAGAGAGAGAGAGAGAGAGAGAGAGAGAGAGAGAGAGAGAGAGAGAGAGAGAGAGAGAGAGAGAGAGAGAGAGAGAGAGAGAGAGAGAGAGAGAGAGAGAGAGAGAGAGAGAGAGACAGAGAGACAGAGAGACAGAGAGACGAGAGACAGAGAGAGAGAGAGAACAACAGTACACACATTTTTATTCTTTTTTTTTCATGTCAAATTTTTTTATATATATTCCCAATACATTTATTCAATGTGGCCCACTGCACACCTTTACACCCGGCAGTGTCTTTACAAGGGCTCCCTCGAAAAGACAAACACACACAACTCAAATGTCTTGGTGCCGTTTAGTAACTGTCGTTATTTCTATCGGGTAATAATTCCCACTTTAAGTGGTCGTGGGTTAATCGTCTTGTTCATGGACCATGCAGCAATGGTTTATTGGAAAGGGATAACATACCGCTCGCAAACTTGGTTGCAGCATTTTCTTACAACAGGTGAGCAACAGGTTAATCAACAGGCTGAATCCAGCTTTTCTGTTTCAATAGCCACTTCTATTCCCCGTTCACCTACTTTACCTCGAAAGACTGGATTCAGAATGGCCGCACTATTGCCTTGGTTACGCAAGAAGCATAGATGACGTCAATGTATAGCTTTCTAGGCAAGCAGAGAAACCTTGACATTTTTTTATGAAGCGAATCAGTCTCAGGCCATTTATACCAGCGCAGTCACATTATAGTAAGTAGTAACTCGAGAAGTTACATTCCATTCAACGGTCAGTAATTCAGCAAAGGGAGATGTATGTGATTAGCACAATCCAAATACCCCCCATTGCTTCCTACTGCATATTATTGTGCAAGAATGAGGGACAGGGTGTGATGGTTTGTGGGGTAGGGGGGAGGGGGGTTAACGCACTTGCTAGTATCAAGTACCGGCAGAAACAAATTCATTGGCTAATCAAAGGCAGCAGCACGCACGTACGCACAGGCACGCACACCCACGGCAGAACATTTCCTCTTCTCTCTTTGTCCGTCAAGCAACGTCCTCTACCTGTCGGCGTCAAAGTACAAAGGAAACAGAGAGGGAGGACGAGAAGGAAACGTGGACTCCCCCCCTCCCCCAACTTCCCTTGAGAAGAGCCCTTTCCATCCCCCCCCCCCGCACACCCCTTTTCCTCCCAACTCTTGTCGCCACCAGCCACCTCTATTCTTTCGACAAAAAAAGGATCGTTAATTCTTCTTCGTCTTCGTTCCTTCCTGCTCCATTGTGTCCGTAGAGCGCCTTTCTCCCGCACTTATCGCGATTCAGCTCACTGAACACAGTGGCTCAATTTTTATGAATTTTCACAGGGAAGTGTCACTGTGCAGGAAGAAGAGGATGAGGGATTAGAGGAGGAGGTGTGTGTGTGTGTGTGTGTGTGTGTGTGTGTGTGTGTGTGTGTGTGTGTGTGTGTGTGTGTGTGTGTGTGTGTGTGTGTGTGTGTGTGTGTGTGTGTGTGTGTGTGTGGGTGTTGTGAGGGTGGGCTGGGAGGCGGGGGAGGGCAGGAGGCTAGAGAGGATGATGACGATGATGATGATGATGATGACGATGATGACGAGCAGGAGTAGAACGGCGGCTCAGAAAGTGGTCGGCACTGGGCCGTTAAATTTCCTTTTCCTCGCAAAGCCGGTACATTAACCGACCGCCGAGTCAGTAATTGTATGTGTGCGTGTCTGTCAGGTGGTGAGTGAGAAATGTTTAGCAACTTAAGAGCTTAGCTATGTTGAAGTGTTTGGTTAGTCAAAACGTTGCGAGGCAATTTGTGCCAGCGATGGGACACGAGTTGGCAAAAGCAATATAAGAACTTATTTAAGTGTGCTGGCTCTTTTTAAGAGAAAAGGTACAGAAGGAGAGATACAGAGTTATGCACACCCAATTATAGTCTTATTCCAAATTCTTAAAACGAGTCACACAATATATACATACAGTATATATATATATACACACATCTATATAGATATATAGGTATAGATGTATAATGAATGACTTTGGGGTGGTCAAATTAACTTTGTCTTTTTGCCGATTTTTCAACATGTTACAAAACTAGTGCTCCGTCCTCCAATCTGTAACCTTGACAACGTGCTGCTCCGCCTTGGATAGTGTATCTCTATTGAGAGTTTGTGTGTGTGTGTGTGTGTGTGTGTGTGTGTGTGTGTGTGTGTGTGTGTGTGTGTGTGTGTGTGTGTGTGGGGGGGGGCAGGGACTGAATTCCAAAAGAGCCAGCCTTGCCAGAGGTCAGACAGAAAATAAAGCAGAGGTTGCTGGCAGCAGTCGGGATGGAGATGGAGGCACCGCTGGCCTACAGTCAGAGGAGCTCAGGGCTCGGAGGAGCCACTGTCATTCAAAGACAACAAGCCAATCAGTCCATCACAGCTGCACAGCACACACTGGCTAGGACCTCATACGCATGCACGCACATAGGGGCACACACACACACACACACACACACACACACACACACACACACACACACACACACACACACACACACACACACACACACACACACACACACACACACACACACACACACACACACACACACACACACACACACATACATTCCCCCCACCCATATACACACACCCTTCATCTTCCTCTTTTCTCATCCAAGCTATGCATTGGATTGCCAGCTCATGTCGGGTGCTTCTCCTGTGTGCATGGTTGCGTGTGTTTCTTGCGTGTAACTGCACACTGTGCAATGCAAGGATGTGTGGTTTGCCCATCTGTTTCTGTTGGAAAGGTTTTATATGATCTTGTGTGCATGAGTATTTGTGTGCGTGTAAGTGTGTGTGTGGTTTGACAGCAACAGACAGGCCTTTCAAGAGTACAGATCTCCAGATACCAATGGCACTAAGCAACAAGCAGAAAGCTATTTCCTGGGGTTTTCTTGAAGATCCTTTGTCAGTTCTGGCTAGAGTCAAAGCTATTGTGTTTATTCTTGTGTGTGTGTGTGTGTGTGTGTGTGTGTGTGTGTGTGTGTGTGTGTGTGTGTGTGTGTGTGTGTGTGTGTGTGTGTGTGTGTGTGTGTGTGTGTGTGTGTGTGTGTGTGTGTGTGTGTGTGGGTGTAAGGGTGTTTGTGTGTCTCTGTCAGTGATTTTGTGGTTTATGAATGAGTGTGTGTGTGTGTGTGTGTGTGTGTGGTGTGTGTGTGTGTGTGTGTGTGTGTGTGTGTGTGTGTGTGTGTGTGTGTGTGTGTGTGTGTGTGTGTGTGTGTGTCATGTGTCTGTGTCAGTGATGTTGTGGTTGAATGAGTGTGTGTGTGTGTGAGTGTCTATCGGTCAATGTCAGTGATGTGCTGGTTTAATGAATTAATCTGTGTGTGTGTGTGTGTGTGTGTGTGTGTGTGTGTGTGTGTGTGTGTGTGTGTGTGTGTGTGTGTGTGTGTGTGTGTGTGTGTGTGTGTGTGTGTGTGTTGTGTGTGTGTGTGTGTGTGTCTTTGTGTGAATGGGAACGTGTTTGTCAGTATTTGGCATGTGTGCATGTGCGCTCGTCTGTTTTTTTTCTGGGGGTTTTCATGGTAGCGAGGGAAATCAATCTGGCCCGGTCTGGTTCTTTGTTTTGGGCACACCAAGTGTGCCCAAGAATACATAGAGAGACAAAGGAGGGATTTGTGTTTTTCTATGGACCCTGTGGATGACTGTTCCCGTGCATGCATGTCATTCCAGTCTGTATTCCTCCTTGTTTAGCATGAGAGAAACCAGCTTTCGAGGTGGTTGCAATATTATCGAGTATAGATTTCTTGAATTTGACTTCTGAGGAATTTCCCCATGTGCCCATCAATGTTTAAAGTAAGACAGCCTAACATTTTGACATCGTAATAAAGCATCTATCGGTGATGTACAACCCTCCACAGGGCCTATTTTCTGATATGTGTAATATTGTACTTTATAACACGGGTCTTCTCAATGCCGTGGAACTCTCCGTTCACTTGCATGGGCTCTTCACAACTTCCGACGGTGAATTATATTTGATAATTGACAGCAACAGACAGGCCATAATTATATCTGATAATTCACCGTTGCTAAGTATAATTGGCCGCTGTCAAGGAAAATAAAGGATTTTTTGCCTCTAATGACGACTTTGGTAATTGGTATCACTCCGCAAGTAGTCCGGTAACCTTGTCAACCCCAGCGTCTTCGGTTGCTGAGCGACGTCAACGTCTTTGGCGGACTATTTCTCTGCTGATCCACACTACGAATGCTGGTAACAATTTTTTTTTAAGAAGACACACCATGTGAAGGTTTTTTTTTTATTTTGCTAAGTAGCCGTGTAATAAGTGGGATAATGTATAGAATGCCGCCGGTCAAAAATAAGCCCCTTAAGGGCGAAGCAAGACATCTCGGCTGCGCGTCAGTGTCCTGTTCGCCCTGTCGGGGCTTATTTTCCCGATAATGACCGGCGTTCTACACATTATCTCTCACTTATTGTGACTTGCAATTTATCACTGGCTGTCGCATCAGGCGAACACACATTCCGTCACAGGCTATTTCCCTACGTTACCCAGAATTACTTTCTCTACCTCCTCTCAACGTCAGGAGGCATCATTCTGTCAATTGGACGTTGATGTATTTAATAAATAAATCAAATGTATTAAAAGGATATGTATAACAGACTTATTATAATTGAGAAAGGTACAACTATAAAGTAATCACACGGGCACAATTTGGATTTTTTTTCCCTTTCTGGGAAGATTATTAAAACATTGAGAAAAAAAAAAAGATTTTACGAACAAAAGACGAAGAAAAACATTATTTCATGGTTGTTTCACCTTTAGCTGATATTAATAAGAGAGTGCGAAACAATGCTGAGCTAGTTCAACACCCTCATCAAAAGGTGCTTCACTTCTCGCTTCTTCTTCACTGACATTCCCCGTGACTGCCCCGCAAGAGTGAGAGATACACTTTCGTAAAGGAGCAACAGAAATAAAGAAACGGCGGTTTGAGTTAAGGGTGAGAGGGAGGCAGAAAGACAGAGAGATAGAATCGGTTTTAAGTGTAAGCTGAGGACATTTGGCACCCTCTCTCTTCCTTAAACTCACTAGGATCGCCGCTGAAGGGGAGAAATCAGTATCCTCAGCACTAGAAACACACAAATGAGCACGCGCACACACAAACACACATGGCTGCCCGATCGACAAGGCGCCTGATCATGGGTGAACACAACACAACACAACACGCAGCTCCCCATGTAGCTGTAAATGTGTAATTTGTTTATTGGGGCCTTGTTACGCCCCTTAAGTCATTAAGACTTACAGGATTGTGTGCGTCAAGCCTTTTTTACCTCATGTTTGTTCACTGGCCAACACTTACAGCACACGAGCAAGCAACGACCACGAGCCTGAACAGAGCGACACAAAGCTTGTCGTGTGAACGGAGCCGGCCAAAAGGGCTTCCCAGTTGGAGAGGCGCTTTAATCTGCAAAGTCACACCTAAGATGGGACCCCTCAGACCTTTTTATTGCCTGGTCATAGAGGTAATAAGAGTTTTTTTGTGTGTCCGACTGAAAGGCGGCCAAGATATGTGTCATTAATGGGGACCATTCACCCAGAGTTGCCATTCGGACTGATTTTCTTGACTTTTCCACCGGTTATCTGAATAGAATTAATGTAACTTGGTTCCTGGAATCCTAATGTCGGGTCATCAGAGGATTTGGGTGGGCGGGTTCGTTCCGGCAAAATGTCTGTTGAATATCCTGCCAAGTCCAATTTTACCCAATGAAATATTTTCTAGCATCGAATCTATCATTCCAAACTCACCCCGAAAGGAGTAGGGTGTTTAGTTTAAATGTGTTTTTGCACTGATATGGTCATGTAGAGAAGTAATATGATCATCTCTATATTCATTATGTGTACGGGTTCATTGAGCGACAACCAGGATTTTTACAGGTATAAGTCAACTTAAATATAATTGGTAATGTCACAAATACAACCTATTAGGGCTCCCAATAGGTTCATTCTGAACGACAAAAGGTAAGATAGCTGAGCTAGCTTAGCAGATCTTTGTACGTGTTTGCTTGGTGCAAAGCAGCAACACTTGAACCTAATCCTAACGTAATGTGTATGCCTCATAAAAAAACACCATCCAACTTTTGATTACATTTCATTCATTTCATGTCTCATAGATTGTCCAAATCAGCAAACAGATTTGACTTGTTTGTTTTGTCTTCCAAGATATTTTGAATCTTTTCCCTTTCTTGGAAACCAGTAGACAATCTGAAGGTCATTTCAGAGAAAATTCAAGGTACTTCAGCCGTCTTCCCTCTCTGCTGAGATCTCACGCACTGTCAAACACGAGAAGGAACTTTAACAGCAGTGTCATTAAAATTCCATGGTAGCCATTTTTGCTGTGCCACAAGACACTTTCTCTTTCCAGCGGGAGCTGGGAAAGTGGCCTGTATATTTAAATTCCTCGTGTCCTTCTTTCTCATTACTCCTATCAGTGACTTTCAATTTCCATGCTCCTCTTATCTGTAATGGAGTCAGCTGACATTAACAAACAACCACGTTTGAGTGTTTTCAAGTCACACCGCACCCCGGCACAGATTTGAAGGTAAAATTGTGAATTTAGATCAATTTACAAGCAACGAAGGAAAGTGTAAAAAAAATCTAAGTGAAAACTGAAGGTACATCTATGATCACTAGGGATCTGGGCGATATTGGAATATAATGAAATGCATTTTCAAACCGAATTGGGGAAACTCAGCCAGGGAACATTATTCTAGGTGTTGGAGGTAAGAGTTCTTTCCTTAACCATTTTGGGATTTGGGAGTTCGACAAAGGCAAGCGTGTCTTGAGAGAGAATATAATATAATATGATAAAATGTTCATTCCCATGGAAGTAAATAAGTACATATACTTATTGTATCCAAGCATTATAAAATGAATGCCTGCATTTCTTGTGCTAATTTAATGATAGTCAGAACAAATCCCAATGAAGCATCTTTCATTTTGATATATACATGGCATATATAAGCAGTCTTTTTTTCACTTTCATAATCAAATAGACTGTGCTTCACATTTTAGAACACATATGGGGTCTTCTCTGGATGGTTTCTTTCTAAAGCTGGTGGCTCCTGCACAGCCCTACATTATTTACCTTTCTTCAGGGGTCAAAGAACATGATTGGCTATACCAACATTTCATCACCGCAGAGGAAGCTAACAATGGTAGCTTGTTCCAGAGAGAGAGAGAGAGAGAGAGAGAGAGAGAGAGAGAGAGAGAGAGAGAGAGAGAGAGAGAGGAGAGAGAGAGAGAGAGAGAGAGAGAGAGAGAGAGAGAGAGAGAGAGAGAGAGAGAGAGAGAGGGGGGAGTTGTCTTAGAGCGATATGTAAAGCCAGTATTCCTCGACGTGGAAATGTCAACGGTGTTGTGAACACCCGCATAGATCACTGCAGGTTAAGGAAAAGAAAATAAGAAATGTAAAGCTATCTTTGCTCTGCTTTGATTAATGCGCAGTAGATAAAAGCGGTGAGCGCAGTGTGCACGTAACCTCACAGGTCAGAAGGACAATGGCAGCACAGCTCTGTCACGTATGCACACACGTGTTCAGAAATGTCAACCTCAGAGGGAAATGAGATGGAATTGAAAGAGAGAGAGAGAGAGAGAGAGAGAGAGAGAGAGAGAGAGAGAGAGAGAGAGAGAGAGAGAGAAGAGAGAGAAGAGAGAGAGAGAGGAGAGAGAGAGAGAGAGAGAGCACAGAGAGACACACACACACACACACACACACACACACACACACACACACACACACACACACACACACACACACACACACACACACACACACACACACACACACACACACACACACACACAGAGGGAGAAAAAGATAAACAAATAGTTTGCTTAAACACGTAATGTATCACATTTCAATTTGTTTCGGTTATTTAATTGATTTGCCAGATCTGTAGTACCATCATCGGCACTTCAATAATCTACCTGGGTCGATCGAGGGCTTATCAAACCGTTGTGGTTTGATCTTTTCATCCAGTGCTGCCACTCTTTGTCATTTCTTGACAAAGAGGACGGCACAATAGTCTCTCCCACATCTATTGAAAGCGAATATCCAACTTTCCCAACCCCAAAATGTCTCCGGGATTCAATGGAGCCAGGGCCTGTTCCACGAGCAAAAGCCCATTTGATCTGGAGCAACCAGTCTGGGGAAGCGTCGAGGCTTTGCACATGAATCCCCACTGTAAATAGCTGGCAGGCATTTTGTTTGCTGTGCTCTTTTCTCTCTTTGACGGCAGTGTCCTTGACGTAGCTTTTGGATCCGTCACAGTGGTTCGGGGGGGGGGGGGGGGGGGGGACGCAACACAATATCGGCGTGCGCTACCGGCGGTGGCCACAGGGCACTCTTTTGAGGAACGGAACGAAGAAAAGAGCACCGATAAGAAGGGGAGAGAGCGCAGACACACATCACTGAGCATGGAGGAGCAGCATTAGCTTAGCATTCAGGCTGTGTCAAAATGGTATTAGCGGTGGCTTTGCACCACTTGTCTCCGTATATAAATATGCAGAAGAAAGCGGTCACGGGTGGAGACGGGGAATGAGTTAAGCCGCGGAGGGATTAAGCGGGAGCAAAATGTGAACCAGAAGAAGATCTCTTCTCTCTGATTTGACTGGGGAGTGGGTTCGTGTGGGGTTGTATATTTTTGCTGGTGGCGAAAGACACGCAAGGATTGTGATGACACACATTAACGACATTGTTGTCTGATGTTATTTGATTTTGACTGTCGTTTTTCAATGTTGTGCTGTTATACTGCCTGGCTGAGATGGTTGACGAGGGGGTGAGCATGTTTTATGATTTTGTTAAGGAAAAACATTACTGTAAAGGATTATATTCAGCAGACACCCACACTACTTTTGGCCGTCCTTTAGCTCTGCCCCCTACGCAAACAAAATGCAAACAAACAATAACATCAGCCATTTTCACTGTAGGCGTTGACCCAAAGGCGATGCCATCACAGCGTACTTCATACCACCTGTCCATTTCTTCATTTTGTTCTTCTGTAGTATTTCTGGTTTGGAGAATTGTATTGAGTCATTTTTGACGAGTGTAAAAACTGACTAGCACAGACAAAGCGACAAACAAAGAAACACTACAGCGAATGACAAAATATTACTGCCTTCGAGGGAATTGGGAATTGAACAGGCACTGGAAGAAAGACTATTTTTATAATGCAGGGAAATATAGATGGGAAAAAATTGCTGACGTTTGGTCGGCTGCCTCGTCATATACTCGCCTTATGTTTACTGCCTGTGAACTAACTGACCGTGAAATGCTGCAAGTAAATATGCCCAAGAGATTACTTAAAGTAGCAATCTATCGACCAAATGAAAGCCCACTTTTACTGCCTTTGAATCTCTCCATCTCCCCATCGCTCTCACCACTATATCTTTCCTCTCTTTCTCTCCCTTGGACGCCCATTCAGATTTAGATGCCTCGTGGGACACACTTATGGTTCATATGTTAATTAATTGATGATTAAGTCATACATACCCATTACACACCCACAGAAAGATACAAACATGCACACATGCATGCCCACACACACACACACACATTACTGACCCTGTAACAGTTACACGGTCACACACACTGACACACACAAACAGCCCACACATCCAGAGACAGATACAAACATACACACCCACACACCTAGTCACATTATTGCCCCTCAGACAGTTACACATACACACATTCTTACACACAAGAGCATACACACAGACACAGACACACACAAACACACACACACACACACACACACACACACACACACACACACACACACACACACACACACACACACACACACACACACACACACACACAGGGCAGCTGTCCCTGTGAGTGACAGTGTGCCCCACATTCCCTTCCTGATCTTTATTTCGGTGTCCTACCGTTCATTCACTGTAGTACTCTGGGATGCTCCACAGGCTCGGAGCTCTGCTCACATGACGTTGTGTCTGTGTCAACGGGCAACGTGATCACATCTCACACACACACACACACACACACACACACACACACACACACACACACACACACACACACACACACACACACACACACACACACACACACACACACACACACACACACACACTCTGTCTCTAGTCCTTGTTACATCTAGTCCTTGTTACACCAAGCTGAGCCAGTCTAGTCCTGACAGCTGTTTTATGATGAGGGTCACTCTGGAGAGGATTATGTGCATGTGCGTGTGCGCGTCAGTGTGTGTGTGTGTGTGTGTGTGTGTGTGTGTGTGTGTGTGTGTGTGTGTGTGTGTGTGTGTGTGCGTGATCCCTGTTTTTTTTCTCCTTTTCCTTCATATACCTCTGATAAAAAAATCGCAGGACTCGCCACACTGTTTGCGTGGAGCCATACATCCTGATATTTACTAGATTCCTAATAAATAAGTTATGTTCACTGCATGAATTCATGAATAACTCATAAAACCAACACTTCCACATTGATAATATGGAAATGTGAGGGTCATGCGTAAGTTACATTCAGTTCAAAGAAAAGATTCGGAAATCACAAATAAGTCATGAGTCCAATTAATAAAAAAGAAAAAGGTTTTGCGTCAATGAAATTTCCGAAGCCTTCTCTGTATTCGACCCAAACACAGACCACCCAAACTAGTCAACCAACGTCCTCTCCTGCTAACACGCCCTCAGGCTGGGATAATTAAATGCTTACTTGAAAGAACTGTTAGCACTGAACTTCCAAATGACTCGAAAAAGTCATTCCCTAACACATCTAATGCACACACACGCACACACACACACACACACGTGTGAGCGCACACGTTTGCACACCCCCACATAAACACTAACATACTGACAACTACGTGTCCAAACACACACATACACACTCAGACATGTATCCACAAAACAAACACACATGCGTACGTACACACACAAACACTCATGCATGTGCAGGTGCGCAATCACACACACACCCACACACACACACACACACACATACACACAAAACAAACATCACATTGCATTATTTCCCAATCACACACATCACACACACACATCACATGCATGTGCAGGTGCGCAATCACACACACACCCACACCCACACACACACACACATATAATTACAAACCAAAATATATTGAATTATTTCCCAATTCTTACGGATCCCTGCCGTTCTCTTGACAAAACACCACAACAGAGTGCGGGGAAATCGTTCCCAAATTGCATTGAGTCTGGACCGCCTGATACCGCCGGCTGATTGGCTGGGGATTTACCCCACCTGTTTTCTGAGCTCTAAACCAGACTAATTAAATAGACAGCCAGCTCTAGAGGGCTAAACTACTGAGAGAGAAGGAAAATATGTAAATAAACATCCTAATAACTCGCGTATACAGAGAGTGGAATGAAGGAATGTTTTTGTGTGTTGCAGTGTTCTGGTGTGTGTGTGTGTGTGTGTTTTAGAGAGAGAGAGAGAGAGAGAGAGAGAGAGAGAGAGAGAGAGAGAGAGAGAGAGAAGAGAGAGAGAGAGAGAGAGAGAGAGAGAGAGAGGGAGGGAGAGGAGAGAGAGAGAGAGAGAGGAGAGAGGAGAGAGAGGGAGAGAGGGAGGGAGAGAGAGAGAGGGAGAGAGGCAGAGAGAGAAGGGAGCGAGAGAGAGAGGCAGAGAGAGAGAAGGGAGCGAGAGAGAGAGAGGCAGAGAGAGCGAGAGAGAGCGAGAGAGAGAGAGAGAGAGAGAGAGAGAGAGAGAGAGAGAGAGAGAGAGAGAGAGAGAGAGAGAGAGAGAGAGAGAGAGAGAGAAGACAGACTAGTGGTGCATAACGCCAGGTGCATGACTTATCCATGCACGCTCTGCAGGCTGTAGAACTAAATTAGTCCTCACCATCGAGACTCACACGCTTCACCATTCATTTACCTGACGAAGCCACAGTCTAGCAGCCCCACACTCCTGGGGCGCACATGCACACACACACACACGCACACAAACCAGGATACTACAATACACACAAACACATATGGGCGTGCACACAACCACACACACACAAGGACATTTGAATACACAAAAAAACACTCACACGGGCACGCACACGACCGCGCACACATACGGCCACATCCACACACCTACACACACGCACACACACACTCCACCCAACACCACAACCAACACACACACACACACACACACACACACACACACACACACACACACACACACACACACACACACACACACACACACACACACACACACACACACACACACACACACACACACTGCTAGTCTACAACCACTCATCCATGCCTGGGTGCAAGTGCAAATGCACCTGTGAGCGCACACCTGTTCCAGCATCATTAGCTTCAATTTGTATGGTGGCTTGTAGCACCGGGACTCAAATCAAACTCATATCAAGTCTGTACTGGGGGGGGGAAGAGAGGGGTCCAGGTCCCTGAAGAACAGCCCCTCTTTCCGACCCGCTGATCCCCTTCTGAGGAGGACGAACTCAGAGGGAAAGCTGCGACGTTGTCGGACACTAAAATAGCAGAGGAGCCACATGCAGAACAGCGTTGAAACCGGACACTTCCCTCAGCTAGGTCACGTCCCTTTAATCAGTGCACCTGCAGAAGCTCTTGGCCACAGCCGGTGCGTGCGTGCGTGCGTGCGTGCATGCGTGCGGGTGTGTAGCTGTGTGTGTGTGTGTATGTGAGTGTGTGTGTGTATGTGTTTGTGTGCATCAACAAGAGTAGTCTTAGACAAGCACCGTAGATCAGATGCTATCTGCTCCGTTCGGGTGGGAACATTCCCTCCTTCCATACTTTTATATCACGGTCGCCTGATCCAAAATACTAGTCTAGTCAAGGTCCCTCCTGTTCTACAGCACTAAAGGGTCCTGATGATCAGAGATACAACATAACAACTACACTATTACCAATAGTTTACTCAAAGAAAACAAAATAAGCTGACCCACGGTTTACATTGGGTAAGCATCAACGCTCCTGTACCCATAAGTATTCATAAGTTTTTGATTTAGCCGGTCCCATTAGCTCCCACCAGTGGTGGTTTTAGGTACGGGCTAACCATGCAGCCGCCCGGGGCGCCATATTTGTGAGGGGCGCCAAGTCACATGGGGGGGCACCACGAGCAGAACCCCCCCCCCCCCCCCCCCCGCTGCGTAGCGGTTTTCAATGACATAACATTGTGTGACGAATTGATGTTTTGGCGCCCCCTCTGGCTGCAGAGAAGGTGCCGTGCCCAGACGGAATGAAACCCCCACTGAAGTCCGTAGGGTCACGATACAAACCCGATACAAACCCGATACAAATATATCGGGTATCGGGTTTGTATCGTGGCCCTCCAGACTTCAGTCCATTTATGCCCGGGGCGTAACTGGACGTAGAACCGCCACTGGCTCCCACATTAACTCAACCTCACTGTGTACCAGAGAGACTCCTGTAATGTGTGTGATTTCCACCGGCTGTGGAGCCACAGAGGAGCTAGCGGCAGCGCAGGCTTGCATCCGTGAGTCATCGGGTCGGCGCGCCACTCGACCAATGCGTTGCGAGACAACTCAGAAACTCATTAGATGTGCGTTTAGGTTTGTGTATCCTTTCCGGCGGGACTGACAAGCCATCGAAGATGGCCATGCTCCATGAAAACCCCCAATCATACTCCAAGCCCTGACAGAGCGGGCTGGGTCCCATACCCTGTATCTATTATTATTTAGTCTCATGTCTGAGACCTCCATTTGGCATTTCTCCTCTTTTTATGTATTTAAATTATGTTCTTTTAACGTTTTTTCCATGTTGTTTCTTCTGTTGTAAAGCACTATGAAAGGCCTTGGGTTTGAATGGCAGAACATAAACAAACTTGCCGAGCCCGGCAATCAGTCTTGCGGTGAAAGAGTTAAGTCCTGGTTTAAATGACAGCTGGTCATTGGTGCAGAGCGATTACCATCTCCATGGATACCTGTAGATCAGGTCTGTCAGATGGTGTCTCTGTTATTCTCTCCCCAGGGTTCACGTGGTGGAACTCATCTTGTGGGGAGATGGGGGGGGGGGGGCAGGCAGGCATGATTGAAGGGGCTGAAAAGGGGATTGATAGAGGAGCAGGAGGCATGATTGAACGGGTGCTTGAAAAGGGATTGATAGAGGAGCGGTGTGGGCAGCGGTGTGTATGTGTGTGTGTGTGTGTGTGTGTGTGTGTGTGTGTGTGTGTGTGTGTGTGTGTGTGTGTGTGTGTGCGTGTGTGTGCGTGTGTGCGCATGCACTTGTGCATATGTGGTTGTGTGGTTGTGTTGTAGTGTGTGGTTGTGTGTGCATGTGTGTGTGTGTGTGTGTGGTGTGTGTGTGTGTGTGTGTGTTTGTGTGTGCATGTGCTTGTGTGGTCGTGCGTGTGTGTGCACGTGTGTGCCCTCGTGTGCGAGTGGTTGTGCGGTTGTCTCGTTTTGTGGTTGTGTGTGTATGCATGTATGTGCGAAAACAATCAGCCCCTGTGCCACTAGAAGCCCATTTTCCCTTTTGATCAATATAACGGGTTAGCTTTGATGTGATAATTACACACACACATTCACACGGATGAAGGCAAAGACCAGAATTAATGCCTGCTGATAGACACGCACGCACACACACATATGTGCACACCACACACACACACACACACACACACACAAACACTTCACATTCATGCAATACATGCATGCTTATGGTGCATGTGTGTGTGTGTGTGACTCAAACTTTTCCATTAGCATTTTCTCTGTGTGTATGTGAGCGTGCACGTATTTTAATGCATTGCACTTGGATATTATAAATACGCAATGCTGTCCAGCAGGTCTTAAACTCTGCACTAAACCCTTCAGAAGAAGGACAAGGAGAGAGAGAGAGAGAGAGAGAGAGAGAGAGAGAGAGAGAGAGAGAGAGAGAGAGAGAGAGAGAGTAGAGAGAGAGAGAGAGAGAGAGAGAGAGACGAGAGAGAGAGAGAG
>OLKM01000135.1:163958-183958 GCA_900291075.1 Melanogrammus aeglefinus
GTGCGCGCGTGCGTGCGTGCGTGCGTGCGTGCGTGCGTGCGTGCGTGCGTGCGTGCGTGCGTGCGTGCGTGCGTGCGTGCGTGCGTGCGTGCGTGTGCGTGTGTGCGCGAACGGGGAGGTCAAGGCGGCCTCTGCAATCCACCGTCACTAGCCTTCATAATGCTAACTTCTCTTAAAAGGTATAGATCGCCATCTGTCCTGCATTAATATTCCATCTCTGATCGTCACCGTCTGGCAGAACACGTCTCAGCTACCAGTCTAAGCGAGGCTATGTTAATACATGGGCTTTGTACGCGACGCGCATCTTACTTACACTTCCGTCTTCCAAAAAAACAGTTACCCTTCGGTCAGCCTTGTATTAAATATGACCCGCTGTCAGGAGTGAGGTCCCTCTACGGCTACAGCATTAGCATGTGTGATATTTCATGGGTTCGCTGACATTTTAACATGTTAGCTATATTTGATATATTCTATATATTTGTGACATTTGATCAAATGCTAGGAAGACTATTGTTAGCCCTGTGTGTCATGTGAGCTCTGCTAGGCTTGGCATTCTTTATTGTTTCTTTTTTTGTCTCGTTGTCAAGATGTAGGCCTACTCACAACGGTTGTCATTGACATCTGTATTTTTTAGCACACTTTAAAATAGAAAAAATATGCAAAAAGTAAAACCCACGCAGCAGATGTTGACTGAGACGTCAAGAAAGCAGACTTATTTTTCGTGGGCATATCAAAACAGATATAATGTGAACACTTTCACAATATCTCTTGGCTTAATATGAAAGTAGCACAGTGCTATCTCTGGTTCCCGTCAGTTTAGGCCAAGCTGAATAAAAAGGGTATTTCCTGCTGTCAAAACATTAGCTTATTATCGCAAAAAACGTAATCAAGTTGCAATATGGATGAAATAACAAGAGAGATACGTCAAAAAAGCAATAATCGCATGCTCATCAGTAAGACACATTCAACCTTATCTCACGATGATGACCGCGATAGGAACGATGGATATGAACATTCAAAAGCAGAAACATCCCTTGAATCCTCTCAGAAGTGGGATTTAAACAGTGTCGACTCAAAGCACAGACGTCGGGCTGTTGCAGTGTTTCAAGTTCATATTTTTTGTGGCATCGAGTGTGGCATTGTCATGAGATGTGGTCATGAAATACGAGATCAATCAATTTGTGAAACTATCGGTTGTGACGCAACATCCCATCTTCAAATCCCATAAAGTTCAACGTAATAAACCATGGATGGGCAGTTTGAAATGGCCTTTCGGATTTAATAACCCTATAGAAGCATCTAGACATGCATCTGAATATCATGAGGAATCCCTCGTCCCGAGTCGTGCCACGATGAATAATACATATTTCCTCATCGCCCCGCCATAAATAGCGCTCTTTCTTTTTCTCTTTGCATGGGAGTTCTCCCAACTCTTGTGGCTTCCATCCATGTTGATCCGCGTCTGGGTCTGCGTTCGATTAATAATGAATACATGTTCATAATACACCGCCACATCTCCTCTGACTGGTGTTCCATCATGGCTGGTGTCTTGGCCCCGAGATCAGTGCGGGGAGTCAGACGGACAAGACGTAGTCAGGGTGGTGCGTCGGTGGAGGAGGAGGGCGGATGGGATGCCAGGGCTTTGATACACATGATGAGATGATGAGATTGAAGAAAGAAGTGTGCATGACCCAGCCTTTGAACGTGCTACGATGTATGATGTGTATGATGTATGATGCACCCCACCTCAAGTTATATGATAGAACTTCAATGGGGCGGGTGGGGGGGGAGATACGTATAAGCATGCTCATTGGCTGCCTTTTTAAGGACGCTAGGTCATTGAACGCCGAAATTTGCGCCCTTTTCCCGTCTTTTATTTATGAGAATTTCAACATTTTTCAAGGATGCATCAATGGATCCTGAACGAGACAAAATACCTACAATCCTTGCACGGGGGGGTATTTAATAAATGCGTATGGAAAGCGATACACATTGCTCTACACAAGGGAAGTTATTTGAACGTTTTCAGAAATATTTTGTGCCGTATTGCTTATTATAGATGAATCATGTAAATGCAAAAAAATGAACCTGTGCGATTTCTTTCAAACGTTTTTGCAACATAATGATAGTAGGTGGTGTTAAAACAAACTACTGTTGCCAATAACAATTTCAACAATTAAAATATTAAAAAATTTAACACTGGGGCAATATTAAACAAGTGGAAGCATTTCCACACTAGCGAGTCGTTCCAAACTCTGAACGCTACAAACTCTAGCCAGCACTCTAGGTCCATCTCCATAGGACACGGCTAGCAAGGACGTGTTCTAGCAAGGCTGCAGCCTTTACTTTGGCAAACAGCCTATGCCTGACTATCCCCCCCACCCACCACCACATGCACACACACTCACACTCCTACGCAGCCACCTGTAGGTCTCTTGGATTTTTTTGGTTCCTGTTCATTTTTCACTGTCTGCCTGTAACTACCTCAAACGACGGTTTAACATTTTGTCGCATGAAACAATCATTTTCAAATGAATCACTTTCTTTGGAGCTAAAAACTTTGGAACAGGTGGCTGCGTACCTATGACAGATGAAAAAGACCCAGAGGGAAGAAGCTGAGAGACAAACTGAGAGCGAGGGATCAAAGACGGCAGGGGGAAAAAAGAACCCACCACACCGCCTGCCTCTCCTACCGCCTGCCTCTCCTCCTACCCCCCCCCCCCCCCCCCCCCCCCAAAAAAAAAAACAACGATCCCATATCTTATCCAATTACAGAGCCATTACACACTCCCAACCCCAACCCCGACAGATAACCAGGCCCCTATCACTGAAAATGTCAATACCTCAAAAACCAGATGCTGAAAAACCCACCCTCTGGGCTTGGATTTATGTGTGTGTGTGTGTGTGTGTGTGTGTGTGTGTGTGTGTGTGTGTGTGTGTGTGTGTGTGTGTGTGTGTGTGTGTGTGTGTGCGTGTGTGTGTTGGAGAGAGTGTGAGAGACGGGAACAGAGGGGCCGACTCTATCAGTAGGACAGCCACTGGTTTGATGGAGATAAGTAAAAAAAAAAAATGAAGAAGGATGAAAGAATAAATAAATAGAAAATAAGTAGAAACCCAAGGAGAGAACAGCCAGAAGTGGTAGCCAGAAGAATGGACCCTCTATCAAAGGGCCCACCTGCTAATGTTTGGGGGACCCTCTTTGTGTGTGTGTGTGTGTGTGTGTGTGTGTGTGTGTGTGTGTGTGTGTGTGTGTGTGTGTGTGTGTGTGTGTGTGTGTGTGTGTGTGTGTGTGTGTGTGTGTGTGTGTGTGGTGTGTGTGATTATTGTGTGTAGTTTTTGTATCTGTATGTTTCATGCACCTATGGGTGTGGAAGTGGCTGCTGTATCCCTGTGGTTGTGTGTGTGCGTGCGTGCGTGTGTGCGTGCGTGTGTGTGCACGTGTGTTTTGAGCATCTGTATGTGTTATTTATCTTTATTGATTGTGTTGTGTGTATGCGTTGCGGTGTATTTGTTTCTTTGTACGTGAAGTGTGTATCTGTATGAGAAGTATGCGTGGGTTGTGAATGTGTGTGCGTAAGTATATGCATTGCATTATGCATATGCATTGGGAAACACAAAAGAGAGAGCGAGAGAGAGAGAGACAGAGACAGAGACAGAGAGAGACAGAGACAGAGACAGAGAGAGAGAGAGAGAGAGAGAGAGAGAGAGAGAAGAGAGAGAGAGAGAGAGAGAGAGAGAGAGAGAGAGAGAGAGAGAGAGAGAGAGAGAGAGAGAGGGTACTCAGGCCCTAACCAAATGAATCCATTCCACATTCAACTGATTTGCAGAGCGGTTGAGCAGAGGCGAGGGAGGTTTCGGTAATAAATATGGAACAGTAAAAGAAAAGCTAAGACTAAGGGGATAAAGTGGGAGGGGGTGCGGGATAGGTAGAAGGAATCAGGAGCTCGTGTTGGGAAGATGTGGTGGGCAGAGGCACTGGTCTCTCTCTCTCCCCCTCTCCCTCTCTCTCTCTCTCTCTCTCTCTCTCTCTCCCCCCCTCTCTCTCTCTCTCCCTCCCTCCTCCTCTTCCCCCTCCTCCTCCTATTGGCTTGGGGATGCACCTTGTGTGCCCTGTGCCAGGGTAAGCGAGTTGGACGACAGGGAAAGAAAAATGAACAGATGAGAGGTGAGCAGGGGAGGTGAGCCGACTTGACAGGGGTTACCCAAAAAAGTCTCCCTCTATATATATATATATATATATATATATAAGAATATCAACTATAGGGTGAGTCAGGAGGTGGGGGCAAGGGGTAGGAAGGGAGGGTCTGACGGACAACAGCAGGCGAGGAGGGGGGGGGGGGAGGAGTTGGAGGTGGTGGTGATCGGGAGCGGATCGGAGGGGCAGAAGCCAAGGTGGAGGAGAAAGAGGAGGAGGATGAGGGGGAGAAGGAGGAGAAGATAGAGCAAGAGAAAGAGAGAGAGCAATATTAACAGAGAGAGAGAGAGAGAGAGAGAGAGAGAGAGAGAGAGAGAGAGAGAGAGAGAGAGAGAGAGAGAGAGAGAGAGAGAGAGGGGTGGAGGTGGCGGGTGCGACGGAGGAGCTGGAGGTGGTGGTGACGTGGACTGGAGCAGAGAGCCAGAAGAAGACATCGCCGTGGAGGCCAAGGAGCCGGGTGTGAAGGGAACCAGGGAGGGGAGGGAGGGAGGGAGGGAGGGACCGAGGTGGCGCGGTGGCGCGCGCTACATCGGCGGGGACTGTCAGCGTGCTCAGCCTTGTCACATGCACAGATGTTAGGGGAGGAGAGAGGAGGCGGTGGGGAGGACAGGGCTGGCAGTGGGGACGAGGGGAAGGTCAAAGGGAGCGCCCTGCTCAGACAGCGAATAATGAAAAAAAAAAGGGACAGAAATTGCAGGGAGAGTATAGCAACGAGAGAGAGAGAGAGAGAGAGCGAGAGAGAGAGAGAGAGAGAGAGAGAGAGAGAGAGAGAGAGAGAAGGGGAGAGAGAGAGAATGAGGGATAGAAGGGGAGAGAGAGAGAATGAGGGATAGAAGGGGAGAGAGAGAATGAGGGATAGAAGGAGAGAGAGAGAGAGAGAGAGAGAGAGAGAGAGAGAGAGAGAGAGGAGAGAGAGAAAGAGAGAGAAGAGAGAGAGAGAGAGAGAGAGATGAGAGAGGGAAGAGAGAGAGAATGAGGGATAGAAGGGGAGAGAAGAGAATGAGGGATAGAAGGGGAGAGAGAGAATGAGGGATAGAAGGAGAGAGAGAGAGAGAGAGAAGGAGAGAGAGAGAGAGAGAGAGAGAGAGAGAGAGAGAGAGAGAGAGAGAGAGAGAGAGAGAGAGAAGGGGAGAGAGAAGAGAATGAGGGATAGAAGGGGAGAGAGAGAATGAGGGATAGAAGGGGAGAGAGAGAATGAGGGATAGAAGGAGAGAGAGAGAGAGAGAGAGAGAGAGAGAGAGAGAATGAGGGAGAGAGAGAGAGAGAGAGAGAGAGAGAGAGAGAGAGAGAGAGAGAGAGAGAGAGAGAGAGAGAGAGAGAGAGAGAGGGGGAAGAAACGGCAGACAAGATTCCAAAAATATCATGTAAAGAACTGTCACAGAAAAAAGAAAATTGAAAAAGTGAAGCGTTGGAGTCGTTCTGTTGTCTGGATGCCTCGCTTCTCAGACATCCGAAAACTAACTCAACAATGCTGTCAAATCAATCTCTTTTCATTCCCGCCGTGTCCTTGGAATGGCTTGCCAATATCATTCTGCCACTTTAACTGTATTTGGCCACTGCTAAAACTGAATTGATGTGTGTTTTGAACTTGTAATTTTCTACAAAGCCTCTCATTTTCCTTCTCAAGAAAAACCCTCTCACAGCAATCACCTCCTTAACCTGAGGTACCACAAAGGCTTTTGCAGCTCCCCTTGAATATTATCTAGATTCTAGAACTTATGAGCCAGTTAATGTTGGATTTAATTTTACTTGTGAGTTAAGAGCAACAAAAGTTCAAGCCAGCGGAATATATCTCCTATTCTGTGATAACTCATGACCTCCGCCAATCAAAGTCTACAATGCGATCTTCAATTCGAGAAGCGGATAAATATGGTACAAATATATACAAGAAAGCATTCCTTGATCGCAAAAATATGATCTGTATACTTACCGCTATCTATGGTGACACAGATAAGCCGGGTTTGTGAAAGTAGTACGAGTAAACAAAGTCGAAGTAGGAAGAATATGTATCTGCACTAGCAGTCAGTGTATGACTCACTTTATATACGACCACCCACCCACACCCAAGCACTCACGCACACACACACACGCGCACGCACGCATACACACATTTAAATGGTACCTTGTCTTTCCAATAGCTTAGGCGTAAGAGTTGTCATTAGATTCATTTGTAATGTTGGGCCTCTAAAACTCAAGAGATATAACTGACGGGGGGCCTATTAATATGTTAACTGGACAAATTACACACACACACACACACACACACACACACACACACACACACACACACACACACACACACACACACACACACACACACACACACACACACACACACACACACACACACACACACACACAGGTATACACGCAAACTTACAGATCACAGTAAAACACAGACTGATATTTATGGACAATGTTTAACAGCTTTGGCCCGAAGCCAAAAAGTAAAAGGAATCCTTTGTCATTATTGACAGGGTTTTCAGCCTCTCGGGAGAGTAGACATACCCCTAGGACACCACTGATGTGGGACAGTTTGTAAGTGCCCGTTTTGCAACAACAACCAATTACGATGACCTATAGCCCCATACCAAGTGATCATGGCGGTGTCGCAGGGCATGGATGGATGTGCGGTGCGCTGTGCTGACTAAGGCCATGAAGAGGGCCTAAAAAGGGACAGAGCAAATCAAACACAGGAAGTGCCCCGCGGGGAACCATTTTTTAAAAAACGGCTGCAGTTTCAAACTGTCAAGTAGTGCGTTCTCCACCTCTTTTTGACCCACCCCCCCCACACCCCGCCCCACTTCACCCCGCGCCCTTCACCCTGTGTCATACCTGCACCATTTGGGAAGAAAATAAGAAATAAAAATCTATTCCAGGCCAAACCCTAAGCCAGGCTAGGAAGGCTAACTTTGGACGCTGCAAACCCAATTCGAAGCAGCCAAACGTTGTTTATGAACGTCATCGTTTGCTACTGTGATGAGTCTACAGGGGGCCTGTACTTTTCCTCCAGGGAAACGACACAAAAGGCAAAAAGGAAACAAAGCTTTAACACAACTTCATAGTTCAAAAGTAATTGCCTCAGTTTATTCCCACAGTTTAAAAGCTGACCAAGATGTGTGTGTGTCTGTGTGTTTTTGTGTGTGTGCGCGCGTGACTGACTTAAACCTTTCTAGCCAAGCAGGGGGGAGAGTCGTTACAGTTGACCACTGTCCTTTCGGCTTTGTAAACGGCCATTGCATGTGCTTAGAGTGGTAGTCGAAAATCTACTGGACATTTGAAGAGATTTAAAGTTCCTCATTTTAGGAACTTAAAATGGAGGGAGACAATGAGGACATTTGGTAAAACGTGGAACAGAAACAGCGAGAAGCAAGCTAAAGTGAGCAGAAAAGACTCGTTTTAGTAGCAAACAATGAAATGGGAGGGAGTTAGTTGTAGATAGGGCAAATCAATGAGAGAACCCGGGAGAGAATAAGGAAAAAAACATGTCTGGAATGGAAGAGCGACGTTCCAAAGTTTGGGATGAATAGGAAGTGGCGGCTGACAGGTTCAACACATGAACATAAAACAACGTTGGCATCGGGAACATCAGAATGTTGGATCTTCCTCCTCCGTCTTACTGCCAATGTGTGTAAAGCTTGTGTGTGGACACGCACACGCTCACACACACACACACACACACACACACACACACACACACACACACACACACACACACACACACACACACACACACACACACACACACCTGTTTTGCAAGTTGACGCTTCATGTTTGCAAGAGTGTGAGTGTGGGTGCACACACACAGACAGAGTGTATATTTATCAAAGTTGTGCTTTTGGCTATTTGCAGATCCCTTTACTGCCTTCATCCCCCTAAAAAGCTGACAGAATATTAACCCAGACTATAAAAAAAATCAAGAGACATCCTAATGAATTTATAGGCCTTTAAGAAAAGGGGGAGAAGAGAGAGAGAGAGAGGGAGATAGAGAGAGAGATAGAGAGACTGAAGCGAGAGAGGGAAAGCGAGAGAAAGGAAGAGTGAGAAAGATATGGGGAGAGAGAGAGACATAGGGGGAAAGAGAAAGAGATAGGAAAAGAGAGACAGATAAAGAGAGAGAGAGAGAGAGAGAGAGAGAGAGAGAGAGAGAGAGAGAGAGAGAGAGAGAGAGAGAGAGAGAGAGAGAGAGAGAGAGAGAGAGAGAGAGAGAGAGAGAGAGAGAGAGAGAACGAGAGAACGAGAGAACGAGAGGGAGAGACAGCGAAGCATCTGGTTAGCCCTCTGCTGGTGCTTCATCTTTCTGTCGCAGTGTGCACGGGGAGCGGAGAGAGACAGAGTAATTTAATTAGCGGCGGACGGCCATTATCGATGGATGATGGCGTCGCCGCGGCAACATCAAACAACTCCGCCGAGATGACAGGGAGTCCACGGCGCTGAGTGGGCGGCTGAGCGGATGGGTTATTTAAAATGCTCAGGCTAAGTTCGGGAGCAAGCTCACAGCTGCACTATCAGGAAGGAATAGACGATGACAGGAGAAGACAAAAGGTGTAAAGAGGGGAGGCAGTTGAGAGGGTTGAGTTTTTGGAGCGAGATGGGCGTGGGGAAGGACAGGAAGGAAGGGGGAATAATGAGGTTGTGGGGGGGGGGGGGGGGGTGAGGGGAGGGGGGGGAAATAAAAGGCAGGAGACTGTAGTCGGAGGAAATGGTTGCTGGGGCAGCGATAGTTTTCCCATGGAATATGGCAGTTCATATATGGAGGAAATGAGAGAGAGGTAGTGACGCAGACACAGTGCAGAGAGAGAGACAGCGAGCGATAGAGGCAGAGTGAGACAGAGAGAGTGAGAGAGGGATACAGAGACAAGACTGAGAGAAAAAGAGAGAGAGAGAGAGAGAGAGAGAGAGAGAGAGAGAGAAGAGAGAGAGAGAGAGAGAGAGAGAGAGAGAGAGAGAGAGAGAGAGAGAGAGAGAGAGAGAGAGAGAGAGAGAGAGAGAGAGAGAGAGAGAGAGAGAGAGAGAGAGAGAGAGAGAGAGAGAGAGAGAGAGAGGGACAGAGAGAGAGAGAGAGAGAGGGACAGAGTTTGAATTGTTATAGAGGTTGTTAAAAGAGTAACAAACAGAAGTTTATTGAATACAGAATTGACCAAATAACGATGTACATAGATTAAAGGCCATGTTTTCAGAATTAACAGTCCAGCGTCATTCTTGGCGGAGAAGGTTTTAGGCAGGTCTCCTGCTGTGCGTGCCCATATCCAATTTACATCCCCTCATCAAATTTACCAATGTGAATGCATGCGAGTACATTCACAAACACGCGCACACACGCACGCACGCAAACTACACAACATCCCTCCGTCAATGTGTTTGTCAGCTACGAGTCACGAGCCGCGAGTCAAAGTTATGCGCTACTTTCCGATTCAGAACTAATGAGACAAATAGTCACATTTTACTCAAAACATTCCACTCTTTCATGTTCTCTCCCCTTGTTAATCCATCCTCACACTCCACAACATTTATTTTCCCTTCGCCCGTCTTTCCGCTCTGTCAAACTACAGGCTAATTGATTGTTATAATTCGTGACATATATTTATAGGAATTCATGTGCCGTACCAAGACTGGTGCACGGAAGGCACGGTCTGTACGCCCATATATGAATTCAGAACTCATAATGAATACTTTGTAACGCACTTTCCTCTGAATCTTCTGCTTGGCACTTCTCTGACACACTATGCCTATACCGCCCTTGCGCTCACCGCGCTGAACTCTCCTACTTCTTATCCAAACATCTGTCTGGGGTGCAGCACTCATCGCAACCTGCTTCTCTTTCTGAGTGGCTCCGAATGTCTGCGAAGGAACAAGATGAGAAAATGGTATGACTATGCTCTGCCGATGACATAAGGGGGGACGGGGGGACGGGGGGGGTTAGCGATAGATATAAGTTCAGAATTTGGTCCTAATACAAGCTTCTAAAACATAAACCTTCTGCCCTTTTGTTGTGGTTAAAAACGGACCAAAGGTGAAGGAACTAAATTTCAGTTCATTGTAGCGTCCAGTCATATCCAATGCTGTTGAAAGACTTGTCCGTGGCACCGTGGCCTTGCAGTGTTAGTTTGAATTTTTCCATTTCTTTTCCTCTCCATTTTCCCTTTATCACACCTTACTCTCCGATCATCCATCCTCCCTCTCTCCTTCCCTCCGGCCCGGCCAGGCAAACTTTTGGTTGCAGCCGGAGGAGAGAAAAATGGGAAAGATTCGGCTGACCTTTCTGTGTGTCTTGTGTGGCTTTAGGCAAAGCGGGTGTCTCTCAGATAAGGCAGCAGTGGGGAGACAGACAGAGTGAGAGAGAGAAAGGTGCGGACGGACACACAGAAAGCTGAGAGGGGTTGTCGATAAAAAGAAATAAGAGGGGGAAAAAAACGAATTTGGAGGATGAAAGAGAGAATGAAACAGAGGGATAGAGAAGGATAGGCGAGGCTTTTAGAGGAAGAGACGAGGATGAGTTGGAGGTGAACGATTTCGAGACAGCAAACCTTGAGTAATGGCGTGAGGCCCTTTTATTGCATTATTATTCCCGCTCTTACAAGAATTCCATTTCATTTCCACCAGCCGCCTCGCTCTGCTCTGTGCGAGCCTCGTGCTATTGTTCACGAAAACAAAAAGGAAACGGTTTGGCCCGCGATTGTGGTGTTGGATGAAAGTAACGAGCTGAAAACCAAAAAGCTTCAGCAACAGAACAGCAATGAAGTGGCATCGAGGAAATTAAGCCCAAACCGGGAGGACAGCCTCCACTTGGACTCTCCCAGGCCCTGGAGCGGAGAATCATTGATCGGATGCATCGTGATGATGATGGTTGGATTGGGAGGAATGCATTTTGAATCGCTAGATCCGCAAAGTGGTTAAACAATCTATACCTCCCGTATGAATCCACGAAATGGATGTGCGCGCGCGCACGCACGCACGCGCGCACACGCACGCACGCACGCGCGCACACGCACACACACACACACGTACGTGCACAGTGGTGTGAAGACAAAGTGGCAGCAGTTAGATGGAAGCGTGCTGGTGGCAGGCTGCTATACAGCAGATTCAACAGAAGGCTGCCTTCCGGAAAATCATCAGTGCATCATTTACCTTGCGTGCATGCGCACACATATACACACACACACACACACACACACACACACACACACACACACACACACACACACACACACACACACACACACACACACACACACACACACACACACACACACACACACACACACACACACGTAAGCATGCACATAAACACAGGTGTGCACATATAGTAAACACACATGTTTGCCAGCGTACACACATGTCTACACACATACACACAAACACACACACACACACACAAAAGTTTACACATTAACATGCACACGCACAGAGACACAGACACACAAATTAACACACACATGCGCACACATGCTCGCGGCGCTAAAGCTAATCGAATAGCTGTCAGCATTCACAACACCGGCTTAATATGAGCTCTGTGTCCCATTGATTTTGTGACTCTCCTCTGTTGTGCGGTGTTGGAAGACGGCAGCAGGTTGGCTTATCAGTGGAAATGCGCAGCACCGGCAGCGCCTTTGGCTGCAGTGCACCAGATGCTAGGGGTGACTCTGCCAAACACACATGTGTAGGATGGTTGCTAGCATTCCTATGTACTGCAAGCTAGAAGACGGGTTTTCTAGAGATTTTGCACGGGAAATGTGTGTGAATTCATGCTCATCGGGTATAAGAATATGTAGGGAGAAAACAAACTGATTGGTATTCCTGTATTGATATCATTGCAGCATTGCAATTGATCAGTATTATGTGTTTGTGTGCTTTGAGTTATACCCGGCTTAGTAAATGCCTTTTAACGAGAGTGTATTCGCTAAAACGTTTTTTAATGAGCTGTCACAGTTGAATTTAGCTTGGGATGATATATGATTATAATGATAGAATTCCTGTGATATCTGTCGTTATCAGCCAGTCCTGTCTGCGGCATTGTGTTGGTGAGTGGTTTATTTAGCTGTGTGTGAACGAGACAGACACCCTGGCGAAGTCATACTCTGCCAACACAGCAGAAAGAAGTGATGATTTTAATGGGAAAGTGTGGAGTGGGAGCCTGTGCCTTGTCAAAGGCTTGGATGGGAAAAAAGCGAAAGAGGAAAAGACAACTTTTTACTTCAAACCCGTCTCCTGGACTAACCCTCACTTTCTCGGATATATAAGCACATCCTCTTCTGAACACACTTATTGATTCGGACGGATAACAAATTCCGTTTGAGTTGCTGACAGAGAAGCATAATGCCGCTGGAGTCTCTTCTCCGACGCTGTGATCCCCTTTTCAGCCGAGAATTAAGAGAACGAGAGAGCAGCTGCCGAAGGAGGGAATGCCCGGGAAAAGGTCAGCGATGGTCACAATCCAATCGATGCAGCTTCACTTCCACTGTTTGCACCAGCAAGCGCCCTCATCCTTCCCTCCATTGTGGTTAAATAAAAACTCTGTATGCCTCAGCCAAACGTCTCCTTACTCTCTCCATCTGTCTCTTATTATTTCAATTTTCTTTGTATATGTCTACCTGTCCTGTTGTCGGAAATAATGCTGATGAGGCGATGACTTCATCACGGACACCGCAATGGTCGGACGGTGCGACGCAGAAGACAATCTTATCCGTCTCCTGTCGGCGGACAAAAAGAAGGACGCTGTAACCGCTTCCTTGGTCAACACTTATAATTGAGGCTATTCTGGAACCCGTGTTCCTGTTTTAGGTGCTTCGTCAGGATGTGTCCCTGGCTCTGGGTAACTGTGTATTTCATGCTACTCTGAAGGTGTATTCTGGGTAAAAAAGAAAAAGAAAAAAGATCGTCTCCTCTCACTTCCAGCAGACTGTCATCCCGTTAGTAAAGGCACCCCCCCTTGTCATTTCTGCGAAGCTGGGAGAAGGAGCTCAATGCAACGGGGGCATTTTTCTCGGAGGTGATGGGCGTTTGGAAACGGCATCAGTGAGAGATGAACGCTCATGGCCTAGCAGGAGCCGTGGTGAGGGCGCTGTAATTACCAATCATTGACCGTGCAGAGTGGGCGGCGGTGGGAGGGGCAGCACTAACTTGGGGCTGGGAGTGAGCCCGTTCTCTGCAGCGCTTCAAGAGCCCCGAGCCGGCACTATTAGAACACCTGCTTGTAAATCATTATCCCCCACATGATGGGATTATCTCTTCATATACTATTTTTGCCGCACTTACGTGGAGAAATCAAAGCCAATTCAACTCCACGATAAGTAAATAAATAGAGAAAATATGTTAAATAAATAATGAGCATGATTAAAACACAGGGCCCCATTAGTTGTTGGATGTGTCAGCTGGAAGCAAGCCGTATAAATACTACTTATCTCCGATCCATCTTCACCCTTTTTATTTATTCCTTCCCATTTCCCTCCCTCACTGCCTTCCTCCCGTTCTCCGCCCCTTCCTCTCTGCCTTCCTCCCACCCTCCCTCCCTTTCTTCCTTACTCCCTCCCTTCCTCCTTCCCTCCCCCTTTCCATCTCCCTCCATCTCTTACCCTCCCTCCGTCTCCTCATCGCGGCGTACCCAGGGGCCCTTCCTCTTTAAAGGGAGCGCGGGGGCCGAGGGAGGGCTGATCAACCACCAGGATAAGAGGCCGGCTGCGCGCCGCCGTCCCCGTGCCACTGCTTAGGCTGCACGGCGACTGTATTAACGCATGAAATATGACATGTATAAACACAGAGTGATGTCAACAGTAGCGCTCTCTCTACTCTCTCCCTCTCTCCGCACCCCCTCTATCAATCTCTCTCTCCCTCTCTCTCTCTCTCTCCTCTCTCTCTCTCTCTCTCTCTCTCTCTCTCTCTCTCTCTCTCTCTCTCTCTCTCTCTCTCTCTCTCTCTCTCTCTCTCTCTCTCTCTCTCTCTCTCTCTCTCTCTATACTGTGGGGTGCAGTAAAAAGGGCTTTAGTCTGAGTCACCAAGGTAATAACCAGATGCCGAGATGAGCAGATGGATAGGTGATGGAGGGAGAGAGCGGGGCGGGGAGCAAGAGGGAGAGGGAGAGGGGGAGAGAGAGAGACAGAGAGAGAGAGAGAGAGAGACAGAGAGACAGAGAGACAGAGACAGAGCGAGAGTGAGAGCGAGAGCGAGAGAGAGAGAGAGAGAGAGAGCGAGAGAGAGAGAGAGAGAGAGAGAGAGAGAGAGACGAGAGCGAGCGAGCAGAGAGGAGAGGAGAGAGAGAGAGAGAGAGAGCGAGAGCGAGAGCGAGAGAGAGAGGGTGTTATAAGCAACGGGGGATGAGAGGAGGTTAGTGAGAGTGAGGGCTCACTACTGAAGGGAGGAGCAGACTCAGGGCGTGCTGTGCTTGGGCCTTTAGGTCAGTGTTAAATGTCAAGTAAGAGAAACAAATGTGTGTACCTTTTGGCCTTTTCCTTGATGTGTGTGGGCGTGTGTGTGTGTGTGTGTGTGTGTGTGTGTGTGTGTGTGTGTGTGTGTGTGTGTGTGTGTGTGTGTGTGTGTGTGTGTGTGTGTGTGTGTGTGTGTGTGTAAGGGGGGGGAAGGGAGGGGGATGTGTTTCTGTGTCTTTATGATTGTGTGTGCAACAGTATAGCTGCGTTCTTTGTGCATTTGTGTGTGTTTGTGTGCGTGCATCCTCACTTGTTTGTCTATGCATTCGTACGTTTGCGTCGATGTTTTCTGGACATCTACACAAGCACACGTGTGTGTGTGTGTGTGTGTGTGTGTGTGATTTTGCATGTGTGTGTTTGTGCGTGTGTGTGCGCGTGCATTTGTGTGTGTTTCTGAGCATGTGTGTATGTGCTTTGTGTGATTTTGCATGTGTGTGTGTGTGTTTGTGTGTGTGTGTGCGTGCATTTGTGTGTCTGTTTCTGAGCATGTGTGTATGTGCTTTGTGTGTAAGCGTCTGTGTGCGTGCGTGTGTGTGTGTGCGCGCGTGCGCTCCTGCGTGCGTGCCTACCTCCTCTTCTGTTGAGCTTAGCGTAGCCGGGCGCGTATCCGTTGGTAAAGACGGAGGAGCTGGTGAAGGCAGTGTGGGGGAGTGGGGACGCAAGAGCCTCATCACACTTCTCTGCAGAGAGAGAGAGAGAGAGAGAGAGAGAGAGAGAGAGAGAGAGAGAGAGAGAGAGAGAGAGAGAGAGAGAGAGAGAGAGAGAGAGAGGGAGAAAGAGAGAGAGAAAACAAGATAACTGTCAATAATAATGACTTTTCATCGTATTTTAAAGATGTATCACTCAAAGATTCATGGTAACTTTAACGTTTCTTTTCTCCGTGAATGGATTCATTTAAATTTTAAAGTATTCCCCTGCTTGTCTTGCCAGATAATGCACAAGGTATCAAACACGATAAACAATAAAAGATTTGTATGAATACACAAAATTTATCTGTTTTTATTCTATTAAGCAAGGTGTATTCAAGCCCCGATATTGGAGTTTGTTAAACCTTGGAGTGCCATGACCTCACTGGGAATCAACAAGTGAAAAAATTATAAAAGCAGAAGACTGGTTGTGCTTCTGTTATTTCCGTCTGGGGGGGGGGGGGCGGGGGGTTGAGGGGGTGAGAGGGGGGTGGCACAACTGGTTGCAACGACCCCCGCGTCACGGGCCGGGGCTGGGCGTGGTGAGACACTGGGGCAGGGGCACTGCGCTGATGCGAGGACAACCCAAAGATCGCCTTCGCTAGCAAAACCAGTCTCTTATTCTCTCTCTTGACCGTAAACACTCAAACAAAGAAACGTGCAATACCATACTGACTACATGACTTACTTATTTACACACTCACACAGACAGCAACGCATACATACGCAGAAATACACACACACACACACACACACACACACACACACACACACACACACACACACACACACACACACACACACACACACACACACACACACACACACACAAACATACGCATACAGTAGAAACACACTCATGAACAAGTCTATCCCGTAAGAAGCAAACGATACTTACAACACAAACACACACACACGCACGCACACACACACACACACACACACACACACACACACGCAGAAGCACAAACACATACACACAGAAACACGTCTCTTCCACCACATTACGTCCCACACAGAGGCATGGTGGAGGGTCTGTCAGGGAGCGATTGACTGCCTCTTATCGCTGGTCATGCCCTGCAAAGCAGGTCAATGTGGACGAGTGTGTATGTGTGTGTGTGTGTGTGTGTGTGTGTGTGTGTGTGTGTGTGTGTGTGTGTGTGTGTGTGTGTGTGTGTGTGTGTGTGTGTGATTTAGTGTGTGCTCCCAGGTACATGTATCAGAGTCCAGAGGTGTTTCCGCACCATTGTTGGGTGTGTGTGCGTGTGCGCGAGCTTTTGTGAGTTCTAGCTTGTGTGTTTTAGTGGGTACGTCGTAGTGTGTGTTTTTTTGTGTTCTATCTAGTGCACGTGTTCTAGTGTGTGTGTACTCCTCCCCATACAGTGGTTTGAAGTCAACTTGATCCGTGTTGACCTTTCGGAGCACGGACTCCTTCGACGTTTTACTGAGCGGGTTGGGGGGGGGGGCTGAGATGAGGCAGTGGAGGGCAGGAGAAACACCATCAGAGAGCCATTGGCGTGCATGGGAATGCGCTGAGTGTTGTTTCTGCCCATATGCAGGTGAAATGGATTGCCTCCTGGCGCAGAACCCCAGCCCATATTTTCCCTTCACCGGCTGATTTGACAAGGGACAAGCGCTCATACAAGTGCACACAGAGCACATGCACACGCACACACCTACACACACACACACACACACACACTACACCTACACCCACACACACACACACACACACACACACACACACACACACACACACACACACTCAAATGTGTGTGCACATCCATTTTCTGTTCGGTCTCGTTAGGTTCTTGGCACAGAGTAAGCCTTACAGCTTTTTAACGTAGGCTTGGCAGGAAGGCATGCACACGCACACATACACTCACAGTCCACTGGAAACACACAGCCACAAAGAGCTAATGGAATATGGGTTTGCAAGTCAGTGGAGGTGATGACTAGTGAAAGGGAGGCAGAACAGAAGCTGATAGGATGGCAGAGAAATACAATCTAGATTCGCCCTGTTTCTGGGTGATGTTGCTCATCGCGCAGGGGCCCTCCAGTATTGCCGATCAAGGAGACACTGGCGTTTGTATAACAGAACTTTTTGGGCAATTGTTCTACAAAATCCAAACAAATATGTGCCACATTTTTGGTGCAGAGAATCCTTTATTTTTCCGAAATAATGTTTTTGTATAAATTGGTGAATTAATTTATCAAGTTATGAAGGTTATATCAAGACAAGGTACTTTTTGCATTCAACTACATTACCAGTATATACAATGGCTCTGTAATAATATTAATAATAGTTTCCGACAATAAAGTTGCCAAATGCAGAGAAAATTGCTTGGCTCCATGATTCCCTTTGGTAGAGGTTGTTCTGTTGATGTTATACAGAGCTCTATATCAGATGACATTGGTGTTCTAAACACCAATGATGAATACATATTATGAATAAGGAACCAGGGTAAATAAATGGCAGGCCCATGTTTCCATATTTTGTCGGTGTAAATCCTGACCTCTCATGCTCTGGCTGGTCAATGTAGCTGCAGCCAACATTAATCTAGCCAAGCGGGAACATTAGCAAAGCAACAGCAAATGTGACTTATCTCAAGGGTTGGCGGAGGTAAAACTGAGGAATGTCTTGCAATTCCAATGTCCCGGACTGACCTTGTTAACAGCTAAACATTGTCGTTCCACCCTCATCAGTCCACATTGTGGTGTGTAAACTGACTGAAGAGCCAGCTGGCCTACATTCCTAATGATGTGTGCGCGAGTGTGTGTGTGGTGTGTGTGTGTGTGTGGTGTGTGTGTTGTGTGTGTGTGTGCTGTGTGTGTGTGTGTGTGTGTGTGTGTGTGTGTGTGTGTGGGGGGGGGGGGGGGGTTATCTGTGGGAGTGTGTGGGTGTGTTTTGCATCCCTTGAGATCCAGTCCTCGGTTACTACCGGTAGTTCAATATTTAACGAACATCTCAGAATGCATCTTTTCCATTAATAATGCATTCATATATTACACAATGACGGCTCCCACCTATTGCTTTAACACTTATGATAACCACGGAAGTACAGTCATGGCACAAAACCACGAATACTTAACTCCTACACGGAATAATGCATGCACACACATACACACACACACACACACACACATACACACACATACAGTGGATTTAACACCATTTAATGGGAATGAAGAAAGTGTGGACGAATGGTGGGTGCATATGTGATATAACTGAGTTACGAAGGAAAAGAAAGAGGGAGAGAGAGAGAGAGAGAGAGAGAGAGAGAGAGAGAGAGAGAGAGAGAGAGAGAGAGAGAGAGAGAGAGAGAGAGAGAGAGAGAGAGAGAGAGAGAGAGAGAGAGAGAGAGAGAGCGAGAGAGAGAGAGAGAGAGAGCGAGAGCGAGAGCGAGAGCGAGAGCGAGAGCGAGAGCGAGAGCGAGAGGTGGGAGACAGAGGTGGGAGACAGAGAGAGAGATTAGAAGATTAGATACCGGCTGGCTGATATTTGTCCATGTCTCAAGTGCATTGTGGAGATGTGTGTGCTCTGGCGCTTAAGGACAAAGCAAATGACTGCAACATCCAAGTGCAAATGTCAGAGCGCTCCCCGGAGGGAGATACCGAGGTGCAACGCTTTGCATTATGACACGACACAAGAAAGACCAAAAAAATACACAACAATGGCAAAGACGGCTGGAGGTGGGAAGGGAGAGACGATGGGGGCCAGGGGACAGACACCGGGAAACATCACAACCCCCCCATTCCAAGGGGACACCTCGAGTGAGATTGATAACCGGGATGAGCCACAAATAAAGACCAGGACAAGCATCACCTGGGCCCCCGAAGGTTCTGGCCCCGCTTCACATAAGGGGTCCCCACAAGTCCAGAGGTAAACATAAAGTCAACAGAACTAGGAGAGAGGCAGCCACAAAGATATCTAACAAGGCCAGGGAGACGCTCAACTTGTTCGCTTTTGTCAGCTGGCAGCATCCAGGCAGCAGCTCCACGGAAACAAGACTGGAGTATGAAGACCATGGCATTGGACTTTGGCCGAGTCCGGAGTCATTTGAATTATGTGAGCAAATATCGCTTTTGGCGAATCTTGTCTGGTGACGATTGGTGGCTGAACAGACAAGCGCGGAGGACTCAGGCCTCTCGTCTCGGCTTGAGACTCTTGAGAAACCTGCGTTCAGGTCGGTGTCAGGGAGGGCGTTCTCAATGACTCAGGTAATGGGTCAGAGTGTATAACGGTGTCCAGAGTCGTAAACATTTAAAGCAGTAGGGATACATTTTATGGGGGGACCTTCGTTGACATTGAACCTCTAAGCGTTGCCAACGGCAATTACAAAGTGCTGTTATTCCAAACGACACAAGGATTACTTCTTTAACTTGTTCTTTCTTTACTAATGTCCATGAGGCATTTCCTATAGCTGGCCCACACGTATTGCATAGCTGAGCCCATTTACATTTTATGACTACAATTAACAAGGTTTTATGCCCATCCCCCCACGCCTATGAGGCCAGTGTACTCGGTGTCTGAGCGGATGCTAGTCAGATGACTGTAAGGGAGCTTGTGATAAAAGCTACAGACTACAGGTGTGTTTTGCACCTGCTTTCATTCAACATCTCCCCGGGAGGACCGAGTTTTCGAGGATGGATCTACGAGGACACCGAAAAACCAGATGCTCCTGCAACAAAAAAAAT
>OLKM01000135.1:193958-198289 GCA_900291075.1 Melanogrammus aeglefinus
AGGGAGTGAGGAAAATGAAAAAAAGTCCAGTGAGAGATAGAATAACACGATACTTGAGGCATTCAGAAAGAAACAACACTATGGATTTATTTACAGTTAAACAAACAGACAAACTGATATCCAGAATGATTCTCAGCTTTCCCCAGCCTACCTGTAGGCATCCATGCGCAAAAAAAGGCCTAACTCCTTCTATACACACTCCCAAATTATACCAGAGAGGATGTTCACTTTGAGTCGCCTGCCACGGATAGAAGTTTCTTCCCTGAAGTTACTTATTTGCAAACATGCAAAGCAATACACAAAGGGGGCATCTTGTCAAAGCCGGCAATGAAAAGACTGGAAGAAAATCAAGGTCCAATCGTACCAAGCCTTCAACAACACCTTCTTTGGGGAGAGCAAGGACTGTGGACCCCAGGGTTCAGGGGAAGATCAGTATTGGTTTGGGGCCCTTCACTCCCACATTTAAATAGACAGGAAGCTACACAATGAAGCTATACAACCGTGTCCATAGACAAAATATGTTAATCGTTCACAAAGGAAAAACACCCATGTTACTGTAGGAAAAAATAACAAAGGCTTTTCTCACAAACACACACACACACACACACACACACACACACACACACACACACACACACACACACACTCCAAATATGCAGTCTCCTAAGATTGACGATGGGTGCAGCCATGCGGAACTGATCGGCACGGTTTCGAAAACAAATTATGTCTGTGGCCATGTCAGACGCCATTGAGGAACACACTGGAGAGAGAGAGAGAGAGAGAGAGAGAGAGAGAGAGAGAGAGAGAGAGAGAGAGAGAGAGAGAGAGAGAGAGAGAGAGAGAGAGAGAGAGAGAGAGAGAGAGAGAGAGAGAGAGAGAGAGAGAGCCAAACACAGCTTAAATATTGATGTTACTTAAACATCAGCCTTGCATTGTTGTTGAACTTGCACCGCCACCTTCATTTATTAAACAACAGTGCTCTGCGCCAGCTTCCCTGGTAATTAAAGATGATTCATTCTCAAATACCACTCTGAGGTGGAACAAATGGAGACAATTTACTCTCTCTCCTCTCATTAGCTATACGCCTGGCAATCTACAAAACACACACCAGGAAATGGGGTTGGGGGAAAAAAATGTAGTTTAAGGCTTTGAAAAATATGGCGTCTAAATTATTTATTTTCTTCTTTTTCATTTAAGTCACACTAGCGTTTCATGTTGAGAGGCGTGAACTTCTAAAGTCTGGCGGTTTTGTGTTTTGCGCTCAACTGAGGAAAATCCGGGATTAATTCTTGAAGAAAAAATTAACTATGGATTGTTTATGGCGTTATATTACGGTCAGATTCCATTAACGTTTCTTCTTTCATGCATACCCAACGCCTTGTTGGTTGACGTCGCTATTAACTATTCAAGCAGACGCTTTTATCCAAAGTGCTCTCTGATGAACCAGAACACAGCCTAAGTGTCCCCCCTAAAGGGACTTACAGTAACTACAGACTAAAGTCATTAAGGAGCCGGTAGGTTTAAGGCCGCATTGCTCGAGGATGTCTACAGGTAGAATGCAGACACTGGGGCTCTGACCCAGACCCCTTTGACTGGGAATCAAACCCCCCCACACGACACTAACCTTCCCTCTAATGACATTACTCTGATTATTCAGTTTCAAGAGAAATCAGTCCTACGGTATTGAAATTTGATGAATTCAAACGAAAGGTTACTGAAAAAAGGCCAGGGCGATGGCTTTAAACACATGGTAAGCTTCATTCTTTTCAGGGAAAACAATGAATTGCTTGCATCTGGATGAAAGCACACAAAGTCACGTGCTTTGACCTGGCAGATCGGTGACAATGCATTGATCATTGATGGGAAAGTCCCCTCCAGCATTAATAACATGGATCGTATTTGAAGAAATATGGTCCTCCTCCTCACTGTTCTAATATGGGGGTTACAATGCCAATATCGCTGCAGGGGTTTCCCCCGCTTTAGGACTGTCTGACACGTCTGTTCCTGTGATTGGTTACCTTAGGTCAGTTGTTCAATAATCCCCTGGCCGCCCCTACCCAACTCAGACACACATACTGCACGTTCAATCTCACAGCAACACACTCTCTTCCTCTCTTAATAGGGCGTGTCCACTGAGAAAGAAAGATCTATAGAGATAGTTCTGGATTTGAATAATGTTAACACGTTTGAAAATAATTAATACCCAAGTGGGCTTTGCTCAACTATTTGTATTTGATGGTGTGCTGCATGTGTGTGAGCGTAAAATATGTGCACGTTTATATGTGTGCGTGTATGTGCGCACATTTGCATACTTGTGTGTGTACAGGCATGGATTCGTTTGTGCCACAACAACAGATCTTGGTTCTCCGTCCTGTTGCAATAAACTCTTTTATTGCAAACAAAAAATCGTGTGCGCACAACTGGGCGTGTGTGTGTGTGTGTCTGTCTGTGTGATTGATAGATCTGCAGTGGTACTGCAGATGGAGAGAGGAGCAGGAGAGAGAGAGAGAGAGAGAGAGAGAGAGAGAGAGAGAGAGAGAGAGAGAGAGAGAGAGAGAGAGAGAGAGAGAGAGAGAGAGAGAGAGAGAGAGAGAGAGAGAGAGAGACCGAGCGATTGAGAGACTAGATCAGATTACAGATGTGCAGATTGCTGAGCAGGTGAGTACACAAGGCAACAGAGAAGGGCTAGGAGAGATGGTGAACAAGGGACTGCTAAGAGAGGAAGAAATTGACAGTTGAGAGGAAAGAGAAGGGCACTGAATGACGACAGGGTGGAAGGAAGCCAATCTGTTTAAGGGTGGCCATAGATCAAAACTAAACAGAAGAACAAGATGTGTCATGAAGAAATGGCACCAAAAACATTGATTTGCAATTGTGTCATTTCGGAGAGAAAACAAGGATATAAAAGGCTATCGAGCATAACATTTCCAATCCCTAAGGATTAAATCCCTATTCTCCAAATGTAATATACAATGGCTAGAGTTATCCTGGGTGTTTGCTGTGTCCGACTCCAACATGAAAGCTTCTAGGTTTGAAAACCAATGTCTTTAGTCTAATCTTACTCTGAGGCATGTATCTGAAATACACTTTGGCTAATAGTGCCTTCAAAATGACTAAATGGCGGCAATATCCACAGGCTACCTGTAACCGTCATTGAGCAGGATAACCTGATCCCCGCCTGTAAATTAATACCATGTTTCAAAAACTCATGCTTACTAAATTACAAAAACTGTTAACGCAAATCATTCCCACAGGTCAAGTTCCACACCTGCACGTTTGTCACATTATTCAAACAAATGTCTGCGAGAACTGTCAGTAGCACTGTGAGGCACTGGGAGCTACAAAGTATTCACCTCTGTACTACATTCTGTTTCTGACCTGATTTCAGAAACCAAAAACATAACAATCCAAAAAAGAGACAGGCACGTAGAAACCGAGGCTGAAACATCATTCAGACGCCGCCGCCATAGCGCTACCTATTTATTTAACAGCGTTTGTGAGGTGGCTGCTCTGGAAATCTCCTGCTGGTTAGTCGCGACCGTCACAGTTTTACGCCGATTTCTATAGATTCATCACCTGCTGAGGCTCACCCCAACGAGCGCACAGGAGGACTCTGCAGGGGGCTTTTCGAGAAATAGAGAGAGAAAGAGAGAAAGAGAGAGAGAGCGCGCGTCGAAGAGTACTTTTCGCCCCAGCAGGAGGCTCTGGTAGGGGACTTGGCAACCGCTTGCATTCATCATTAGTGTTTGAAGTAGGCAGCACTGTATATGTCGTAAAAATTGGCTTTTTATAATTCAGACATTCAAACTGCTCTCCCTGGTGTTTTGAGACTCCAGACTCACCACCGTTGGACATATGGTGAACACTGCAGGATTGGGGTAATAAAAGAAACAGGGAACCCCGTACTTTCCCCGTCCCCCCCTATTGGGATCAGGCATGGCGTGGAAGCTCATCAGCATGTGGCTTTCTCACATTTCCACAGTTGGCGTTTCAACGCGTGTCCCCCCCCTAACCCAGCATGTGCCCCTGAAGTGCACACACAAACAGACAAGTGTAAAAAACGAATGGTGCTGCACAATATCCATTACTTACAACCGCGTGCATGGGGAAAGAGCGGCAAAATATATTAGCCACGAAGTCAAAGAAGAGAGAGAGAGAGCGAGATAGGGGGAGGGGGAGAGAGAGAGAGAGAGAGAGAGAGAGAGAGAGAGAGAGAGAGAGAGAGAGAGAGAGAGAGCGAGAGCGAGAGGAGTTCTACGCTTTCCTCCGCCGGCAAAGTGCAAACCCGTTCAGGTCAAATTGAAACTTTTTTTCCGGTTCTTTTTTCTCCC
>OLKM01000135.1:201144-213605 GCA_900291075.1 Melanogrammus aeglefinus
TAACGGCTGACACATGACAGGGATCGAGGGGATTTTTGATCCGTTTTAACACCATTGTTTTGGCTTTTCAGGATTCCGTTAATAGCACTAGACCCACTGCGTGTATCCCTTCAAAATACTCCCCTTAAGAGTGCTTTAATACAGAGCATTAATGTCCAATATCTTTGAACCTTAACTCAGTTGGACATTTTTGGGATTATAGTTGTGTTGATAGACGTCCTTGTGTTGCATAAAACCAGCAATACTTTTCGTACAAAACAAAACTGAGTTAAGTTACAATGCAAAGCTGGACCAGATGTTCCACAAAAACGGTCTACCTCGTTTTCTCTGTGTTGCAGCACTTGGTCCTTCAAGGTTATTGTTTTTTCTCATTTGACCGGACATGCAATAGCCCACGTATCCTCGAATTTACCTCCTAGTTCTCCTGTAATCATTATCTTCCCTTTTCCATGATTAATGTGCAATATAATTCCTGTATCTTAAGCCTCAATATCACGCTGTATCCGGTGACGATAATGAACATACAAAACAAAACCTGGGAATGTTCGACAGAGAGTGCGATTCAACCGCTACTTTGTCGACTTTTAGAGCACAGCTGTAGTTCATTTATGTTCTGTAAGAAATCCCATTGGTTCATTTATTCAAACACACAAATTGGCGCAGTTTAATTCTCCCAACCAATGCCGTCAACAGTGATACTTCACCGGCCGCCTTGCAAATGAACCCGGCGAAAGATCGCGTTTCCAACCGTGCTTAAGAAACATCGGTGAGAGCATCTCAACCACATAACTGTCACTTCTGCTTTGACAAGACATCCCATCCGGAACCTGCACCGTGGTTACGGGCGTCACTGCCAGAAACAGAAACAGTCATTCTCCTCATCTTTTTTTTTATGTGTGGCTCTTGATTTTTTTTGATGGGCCAGGCACCGTGGGACAAGCTCGGGGGCAGACGCGGAGGTCACATTCGAGGTCTGTTCCGGAGATAGATTCGCCTGACACCTTCCCCCATGGGCCTGGAGTGTGGTTAAGGTCTGGGCGATGGAGCCGGTAGCGGAGCTGGCATGGCGGGATTAGCATGCCCCTGCGCTGTCCCTCAACCGCCTGCTTTGTAATCCAAAGACGGGTCAAATTTTGAAGGGTTATTTTCAGCTCAACCACATTTTTTTGTTGAGTGCCTTTCCAATAATATTTTGCTGGCTGCCACTGATGATTGTTATTTTGGTGGTAATTGAGGACTGAGGAGTCTGGCTCAATAATGAAAGAGGGTGTCGAAAAAGCTCAGGCAAATGAGGATGTGCTCGCATTGCAAAACACAGTGTTCATTAAATAGTTTATTGATTAAGAGAAACAAAACAGAGATCTTGTATATCTTCATAGCATGCGTTTGCTTGAGATTGCAGCCCACTCGCACTCATATAGTTACCATCGGCGATGCCAAAGGCTGGTACGGACAGACCAAGCAACGGGAGGGATTCTCTGGGACCAACATGCTAAGTGCCTCAGAATGAAAAAAAGCTGTTATATGAATTAAACAGACCACTTCCTAAACGTCTCACTCGACTAAGTGTTTCTGTGAAACCAAGTAATCTACGTAAATAATTGATGGGATGTTAAAAGTAACTGTAATGTGTTCATATTTTAATAGTCAATTAACGTTATGTTGCGTGTGTGTGTGTGTGTGTGTGTGTGTGTGTGTGTGTGTGTGTGTGCACTTGTACGTGCGTGCGTGCGTGCGTGTGTGTGTGTGTGTGTGTGTGTGTGTGTGTGTGTGTGTGTGTGTGTGTGTGTGTGTGTGTGTGTGTGTGTGTGTGTGTGTGTGTGTGTGTGTGTGTGTGTGTGTGTGTGTGTGTGCGCTCGTGCGTGCGTGCGTGTGTGTGTGTGTGGTGGGTTTGGGGGCGTGTGTGTGTGTGGAGTCTCTGTGAGTCCATGGAATGCATAGGTGACCTACATCGCTGCTCCTTCGCCATGCATGTAAACCTTTGGAGAGGCAGTCCAAGCGCAGCGTAAAAAGTCAGGAAACATGTCGATGGACGATCAACAGAGCTCAATAAGGGAGATAGGAGAGCGGCGTTTGGAAGGTGGAGAAGATAGTTTGAATGTCGGGCTTGAAGGTGAAACACCTCCTTCAATATCCATCTGTTGAATGTTTAATGCCATCTGATCGACCGGGTTTTGATATTGAAGCATGTTAATTCCACCCCCCCCCCCCCCAAAACTGAATAATGAATGAATGTTTTTATATAAAGGGGGGGTAAGCTTATGACTCAGGCACGGCTTAATATTGTGGAACTTGGGGTGCACTATCAAAGCAAAATTTTTGGTTTCCCCAAACTGGGATGTTTATTGTCAAACAGACCAGTCTCAACTTCTTATGTAATTTGGGTTTGGAGAGTTGAGAGTTAAAGTCATTGTTTAAACAAAAAAAAACAAAACACAGCGACAAGAACTACAACAGTTTGTTGGTAAGGTTTCTCACACATGCGATAAATTGCCTATATATGTTTTCCAGTTCATTTCAAGTTCTCCTGTTGCGGGGTAAGGAAGGAGAGGGGTGCAGTATCAAAGCAAATTCATCTGCAAAAAAAATGTCCATCTGTTGTCCAACTCGTGTTTGAGAACAGATGGTTACAGATGTGCCTTTGCACAGCAATACTTAAATACGTCTGCAAACTCACTGAAAATGTATACCTTCCCATTAGGTTCAATGAAACTTTATATGAGCAGGTCCTCTGAGAGATGCTAAATCGCAGGTGCCCGCCTTGTTACAATGTAAATACTGTAATTCGAGGTGCTTGATTTCGCAGTTGCAGGTGTTTTCATTCATAAAAAAAAAACCTGGGTTATTGAACCAACACGCACCTGACTCTCTGCTCAATTTGGTTTCCTCTTTTATTCAGTTTGTCTACCGAATTCATACATAACGTTTTCATTTTCTAACTCGTGTCCTCATTGATTTCTTCTTCTCATTGTTTGGCCAAACGTTGCAGATGAAAGAACCATAGCCGAGTCCCAAAAAAAGAATTAGGTGAAAGTGTGATTAGGCAAGTGCTGTCTGGATGGAACTACAGCACACAGTACTGCCGGTCAGCCTGCGTGCACTGAGCATGTGCGCTACGCTGAGCATACTGACAGAAAGCAACCGCTGGCCGCAAACGAAGAAGAGTGGTCAGCCAGCATCGCATTCAAATGTTTGTATCTGTGTGACAAGCAACGTCAATATTTTAAGTATGTGGTTTTCCAAAAACTGAGATGTTTATCGTCAAACAGAGCGGCCTCAACTTCTTAATGTAAATTGGTCTTGATGGAGAGTTGAGAGATGTAGTAATAGTTTAAAGTAAAAAGAACCCATTGACAAGCTATAGCAGCTGCGGGTCCGGTTTTCTCACAGATTCGATAGATTGCTTATGTCGGCTTTCAGTTATTTTCATGTACGTTGGTGCAAAGTTGTGGTAACTAAAAGCTTTGCACTTTCAACGATGAATAAATAGTTGTCTCCACTCCATCAAAACAAAAAAAGAGTAGTAATCATTCTTTTTCTACATCCACCACTCTAATAATTTGTATTTTCTGCTGTGATGCACGAAAACCACAGCATTTAATCATGTTTCTTTTCTATCGCATTAATATTCTTGGCATGTAAAATGTATTCCTTTGTATTGGGAACATTCTGGCTTTGTACTAAACCTCACACAAAGATATCAGACTTCTAAAGACATTCCGGACTACAGAGAGCAGTGCAGAAGAGGCAAAGTGCTATGAAAGGAAGCCCAACCTCTAAAGGGCCTTTAAAAACAAATGTAAAGGTTATCGATCAGAGACAGGGAGCAGTAAAAACCGACACACACAATTGATCAGTCGTCCTTTCAAAATGTCAGCGAATAGTGAACTGTGACTGGAAGCACAGTGGGATATTTTTAAAGAGGTTTGTGACCTCAGCCTGGAAGGATGGACAGCAAGTGATGCAGAGAGCCTGGGGTAGAGAAATAACCAAAAGAAAACAACGCAAAGCAAAAAAGGGGATGGATCCCAACATGGCGCTAGCCTGCATTGCCACATTAACTGGTTCCGCCAGTTCCAACCAGGAACAAACAACAGCAACCGAACCAACAACAGAGAAACTTTGCTTTAACTTCACCGCGTGACAAAAAACAGCAAAACACACCCACCTGCCAAGGTTGGCCCCACATCCAGCCACGAGCTGGTGGCTGACCTGTTGTAATACAGGCGCCGTGGCATGGGGATAGCTCTAGCTGTGTCTGAAGCCAGCATGCCGGGACAGATGGAGGAGGTCTATTTAGAGACTGTGTGTGTGTGTGTGTGTGTGTGTGTGTGTGTGTGTGTGTGTGTGTGTGTGTGTGTGTGTGTGTGTGTGTGTGTGTGCGTGTGCGTGTGCGGTGTGTGTGTTTGTGTGTGTTGTACAGCCATGTAGCCCACGTAGCCACAAGCTTCCCACGCGCTCGCCTTAACTGACGTCGCAGCAGATTGCTTATGACAGCTTTTTTCCGGCTGCAAAGAACCAAGAGTCGCTGCTGAAACTGTGCTCCATATATTACACAGAAGCGGCCACATACACACACACACACACACACACACACACACACACACACACACACACAAACACACACAAACACACACACACACAGCAGGATTCGGCAGCAGCAACACTCACAAATACACATGTCGATGACGGGTGATCAAAGCAGTCAATGCCTTCCACAAAGAAGTTTACCCTCATCCCTGCTGCCTGGAACACCTTATCAGGTTTGTACACACCTACACACACCTACGCCGATCACAGAAGGAATTCCCTTCCCCCAAAAGCAGCTTGGCTTTTCTTGCCCTGGAGGGGAATTTTATAGATTTTGAATTGTGTTGCATATTCAACTGTCAAAGAAGAAGACTAATCCCATGTTAGCCGGTCGTTTGATGTGCGTTACATTTTTGCAGTGGGTGGGATTTGAATACAGACACTGTACATACAATGGTTAACATTGTATTTGCATTAATTTATTCATTTTACTGACACACACGGACACACACAGACACACACAGACACACACAGACACACACACACACACACACACACACACACACACACACACACACACACACACACAGTAGATACAGTAACTGTGTTAGTTGTGTGATATAGTAACACAAGAAATAAGCTGCAATATGAATAATCTCACAAAGGCCTTGAGGGAGGATATGATTAAAAACAAGGGAATGTTAAACATTTTAAAATACAACATAGCGCTATCACAGACTTTAAAGAGAATATAGATTCCAATTGGCCATGGGCAAATGCTAGATTGGCTACATTCACTACTCGCTAAGTTGCTATCTAACTAGCCGCAGGGTTTTCCGTCAGTGAATGTGAGTGCACTAAATCAGTTTAATCATTGTATTCCCCTCTACCCCAAGAGCATAAAAGTACAACCCACACTGTCCTTAAAACACAGATATTTCCCGTTTTGATGCCCTGTGACCACTAAGCCTAAATCAAGGAGGCAATATTTGAATTGTAAACTTACAAATGTGGCACTTTGTCTTCTAGTGAGTTTAGGTAAGAATGGTAACAACCAGGTACATTTGTTTTTACTGCATGAGTGGGCGACAAACACAATATTTTCGCTATACATAAATCTGTGTACGAATGACTTATCTTGAGCCAAACTGACTTGCTTACTCTGTTGGCTGTGTTAGCAAGTGTGTCAGTTAGCTCGCTAGATATCGCTCCTGCTAGACTTCACTGAGTGACCCCTCAACACCACTGCCATACTTTGCTATGCCATTTGTTGTGAGTTAATTTACTTTTTCTTATTTATTTCTAACTTCTACTTCTACCAGATTGATAGACCATCATATTATTCTGTCAGAGAGTGGAGGGATGTGGGTAGGTGTGCATATTAATGTACTACATGCTTATGGCAGGTGGATGAGTTATCATATCTAGATCAGTTCATATCGCCAATTTGTGCATTCATCATCTTTCACAATATGTTAAAGAAATATATATTTATTTTAATTTTGGTTGAAATATTGACTCATGTCTGGATCTACAACCTTGGCCACAACAAAACTGAGGAGGAATTAGGAAATGAGGAAAGAGGGAGATTTAAAAGTGATTAACAAATAGTATGATTAAGACAATCATACAGGCATATGTGTAGGCCTTCTATGCCACGTCTTTAACAATTATTATTTTTATTTTCAGCCCCTTTGCCTCAGGTACAGGCTTCGGCAAACCTGTTTCATTGTGGAATAAACAAAAAGAGAGGAAGATGCAAAGAGAAAGAAAATAATTAGTGGTTTAGTTCAAGTCCATTCGGTTGACCAAAAAGGGCTTCCTAACTGCCACATTAATCTGCAGTTACGCACCTTATGAATAATAGAACTAGTGGCTTTCCCTAATTTGTCTGGTAAGTATAACGTTTGTTTTGTTTTGCTTACCCCTGGGGATAAGTAACTACCATTAGGCGGTCATGTCAATGTGCGTGTGTCTTATGACTGTGACAGTTATAAAGGCTGGCACAAATTCACTTTCTTTCCCTCCTAATTATTTTAGCATTCAGTAAAAAACAAGAAAATATGAGCATATTTCTGAGCTGACATTGTTGAGTAGTAGCTGTGAGTGTTATTATTACATGATGTTGTTGCCTTCCCTTAAAGTGTTGAATATCAACGTCAGAAAATATCCACGACAAAAATTATATTACATTTCTCAATCTAATCTATTGATTCACAGAACAGCTGCTGGTATTTGTCTGACTCAGCGCGTAGGATTTATTTAGTGAATCATCACTTTTTGTTCTCATTTTTGTTTATGCCGTGAATCATCATTTTCTGAAAGAGCCCCTTTGCAACTACGTCAATGTATCTAATTGATTTCACATTTGTGGCAAGAGATTTATTTAAAATTCCTTTTTTTTCTAGCTTAATCAAAGCAGCTCTCTAAAATGATGCTAAAACCTATTAATCTCTGCCCGTGTGTGCACTTAAATGATCTCTACCTCCGCACTGAAATCGCTCTTAAGCCCATGAATAAAATATACACAGATTAATAGGTTAATAAAACTTTGGAATTGAACCCTGGTGAGGACACACTGGTATCCATAGATTTGTCGTTCCACCTGTTATCAGTTCAATTCAACCCCATCTCAGGGCATCGCACACAAAATCGATGCACAGTCACAATTCGCCCACTGTCATTTAGGAAATGATACAGAATGTTGTTTTAATGAGGCGATCTGAGTGAGTTTGATGCTGAGGGCAATTTAACTGCTTCACGCAAAAGCGAGAAACATGGTGCACACCATGTATGGTAAAAAAATATGTATTCACATATATTTCCGAAAGTTTCTCTGTCTGTCTCTCTATTGTTGTCAAATGAACTTACGATTGCTGTTAGCATGTATTCAGAACCAAGCTTTGCTAAAGCATTGCTACTGTGTTCATTTGAAAAGAAGAAATTGAAATAGACTTCCCATTGAAACAACAAATCTTTACGCACAAATAGATTACCCCTGAAGATAAACACTTGCTGAAACTCGATTCTTTGAGGGGGGTTTTTTGGTACGGAGAAAATATAGTCCCTGCAGGATTTGAATTATTTAGAATTAAGGTCACTGTAAGGTTTCCCCCAAAAATATGGGCTTGCACGCAAAACAGAAGCAAAAAATAAAGCCATAAAGGAGTGGTGAATACAGCGACTAAAAACCAAGGACCTTGTGTTTGAGTAAGCTGTGAAGATAGGGTTTCAAATTGGTTCACACCAACGAACATCAACAACTAGTTTAATAAAGAACAGCGTATTTTATTACCTCATTTTATTCCATTATTGCTGCCCTTTTTCTCTCCTATATTATTGTATAATCTGTTACTGGGCTTGCCCCCGTGGGGACTTTGTCTTTTTATACGAACGGTCTCATCTCCATTGCCACGGAGCCTCTTGACCGCACAGTGGGGCGCTGGAATTTCCACTGGTCCCACAGACGAGCCAAGACGACTATGCTCCACATGGAACACGTTAACGATGGCAAAAATATGCAATTATTCAGCCTGCTTTCCTCATCAGCCATGGAGATCAGCAATTGCTGACAGATTTTGTCCACCATGGCTGAAACACTTTCTATATTGGAGGATGGCTGTGTGGGTGTGTGCGTTGGGTGCATGCATGCGTGCCTGTGTGTTTATGGATGTTCGGATGGGCATGTGATTGTGTGTGTGTGTGTGTGTGTGTGTGTGTGTGTGTGTGTGTGTGTGTGTGTGTGTGTGTGTGTGTGTGTGTGTGTGTGTGTGTGTGTGTGTGTGTGTGTGTGTGTGTGTGTGTGTGTGTGCGTGCGCGCGCGAGCGATTGGGAGTCTTGTGTTTGTGTACGTGCACATGTATTTGTGTGTGCGTATGGGTGACTATCTGAGAGTGTGTGTTGTTGGTAGACGCTATCTCTATCCCACAGGGTGCAAATATCCACAAACCATGAAATGGTCCAATTCACCAGCTAAATGTGCAACCACTTCAATCTTGATAAACAATGGTGGGTCCATGTTGGCCATGTGCTACCGATAATCACGACATGTCTCACAAGGACTCAGGACTGACATGATTTGAAATAGCATTTAAAAGCAACCGCAACGTTTTAGTAGATGATTAAAGTGGTTTGTTATCAACCAATCCAGAGTGCAGTGCTGAAAATTAAATATATTGTTTACAGCTTGTACTCAAAGGTTTACAATGAGTTTGGATTCACGACAAGCGAACACCCACAAGCACACAGAAATAAGGTTATTGTGTTAAGCAAGCTCTCAGATAGTATCAACTGTTGGCTTCGCATTGCCATAGGTAGCAGCCTCTGTTGTAAGGTGTGTGTGTGTGTGTGTGTGTGTGTGTGTGTGTGTGTGTGTGTGTGTGTGTGTGTGTGTGTGTGTGTGTGTGTGTGTGTGTGTGTGTGTGTGTGTGTGTGTGTGTGTGTGTGTGTATTTGACTGTGTGCTTGTGTGTGCTTCAACCAACGTTCCTTCAACCTCAGCAACCCGCTCATCTCCGCCTTCCAAGATCCGGGAAGGCAGACACACACTAGAACCCTGTCAAGTCTCTCCTCTCCAGACACGGGAGGAGACAAAAAGCCGAAATAGAAACAATGAACGACGTGATGTTCGCGAGGGCTTGAAGGGAGGCTTGAAGGTTGAGACAACATGCAGCGATGGATAAGCTGCCTCTTGGATCTGGGGCAATGGGGATGACACGGTGGTTCCAGGCACTGGAGATGAGTAGCTTGCCAGGAGATTCCAAAGAAGTGCAGGATAAAAGGATGCTGAGGTTGATCAATACTAAATTATGCAATTTCGGGGATGTTTTGCTTATTATCAACTTCTCCTTCATTCGTATTCCTGTCCTTGACTGAACTGTACTCCTTGTTGTGACTTTTCTACCATGTTTCCCCTCTGGTGTGGTCTAATTTCATCTGATTTAACCACATGTTTACCAGTGCTCCTTTACAAATAGTTCCAGCCCAATTTGTGACAAGTCACCTGCCATTAACATGCATCTCCACACGCATCTCCAGTGACCACTTCGCATTCAAGCAACCACTCCTGCCACTTCCACAGCGTTCCCATGGCGATGAGTCCTCGCCAACGATCACATGGTTCCACGTTATGGCGAGTGGTGGATGCATCTTGGATAACGGTCAAGTATAGGAACGGATGCAAAATGTGAACCGTGTGGTTTAAAGCCTGTTTTAATTCAATCGCCGTGGAAATGTGCTCTGTGTGAGTTTATACATGTTTTTGATTGAACTGTTTCTTTGATGTCAAGTCAGTGAGCCTACATTTGAAAAAAGTTGGCAATAAGAACAAAGTCAAAAGCAAACTAAGACCAAAGAGAGATGCACAGCGTCCTTGCTGTACATTCTGATGTGTTTTTCTGTAGATTTCCTTCGTTGCTTTCCAAACATTTAATTTGGCTCCTCGGTCTACCCCCCCCCACACACCACCCCCCCCCCAAGGGAATTAGAAAAAATCGTGCCCTTATAGAGTTATATCGTTCCACGGTACTAGCTCCTACATGTGATCGTATTTCATTTAAACATATCTTTTGTCAATTGAATTACACACTCTCGACACAGAAGTTGCTTGCGTAGTAAACTAGAGGCCCCGTCGTATATTCTCTTTGAGTCTGTCTCGCTCAGGGATGCTTTCTTTCCCCCAAAAAACTTGCGTACCTCAGCTCCTCTTTTCTCACCTTCTCCCCCTCTCTCTCAAACTCTCTCTTTCACTCTCCAGCTCTCTCTCTTTCACTCTCTACCTCCCACTGTCTCTCTCATTCCTCTCTCCCTTCCTCCTCTCTATCCCTCCCTCCCTCTCCCCCCTCTCTCTCCCTTTCCCCCTCCCTCCCTCCTCCCTCTCCCTGTCTCTCCCCCCACTCTCCCCCTCTCTCTCTTCTGTTCTCCCTGTCTGTTTGAAGAGCCCGTGGCATACTCTGTCATCGCTCTCCAGCTTTAACCTGAACCTCCGCCAAGTGAAGCCTTCTCTTCTCCTCAGCCTCTAAAGTGTTCTCCAGCTTTTCAAAGTGGGCGGTCGCTGTGCTCAGTATTTTGATTTTTTTTAACTACTTTCTCCCCATGAAATAGCAGATGCAAAGGGTTTTCCGTGATCGCTCCCCACTGGGCTGTGTGTGTTTATGCACCTGTCGGTGTGTGTGTGTGTGTGTGTGTGTGTGTGTGTGTGTGTGTGTGTGTGTGTGTGTGTGTGTGTGTGTGTGTGTGTGTGTGTGTGTGTGTGTGTGTGTGTGTGTGTGTGTGTGGATGCACGCTTGTATGTGAATGTTGAACACATGAAAAGAGACAAGGATGTGTGTGAGTATAGAAAGCCACATTTCATGAAAGTGTGTGTGTGTGCCGAATGTGTGCGTCTTTATCGCTCACTCCTTCTGTGCGCACCCTGAATGTGAGTGTGTGTTTTCAACGGCTAGTGCTTAGCATTTTGGGCGAGTGTCTTAGTCTCCCTCCAGCCATTGTGTGAATCTGCATGTGTGTGCGTGTGTGTGTGGGTGGGTGTCTGCATTTCGTATCTATTTGAAAGTGTGCTCGTCAAGTGTGCATATTGAGTTTGTGTGGGTGTGTGTGTGCGCCTGAGTAAACAACGTCCCTCTCTGAAACTGTGTGTGTTTCTGGGCATATTCATCTTCATCTCACACTCCTACGGTGCGTACCTGCATGACTGTGTGTAAGCTAAAAGTAGGGTATACTTACAAAGTGTACCTCCTTCAAAGTGTGTTTGTCGAGTGTGCACGTTGAGGTCGTGTGTGTGTGTGTGTGTGTGTGGACGTGTGAGTGTGTGCATGGCTATAAGTGTGTGTGCACATGCGTGCCCATGTGCCCCCCGTTCTCCACCCGTGTGCATGTGTGCTTTCGATTGTGTACCTCTAGCCCCCAAACCCCCGGACCCCTGCGGCGACGTAGGGCAAGCGGTAATGACAGTGATCTGTCACGGCTGAGGCCGGCCACCTCCTCCGACCGCCGGGGCGAGCGCCAGCCGGGACAGCAGGGGGGAAGCGGTGGTGACAAGGGGAGGAGGGAGATGCCCTGAATTGAGTGAGCGACGCGGAAGGACACAACCTGCCCCCCTGTACCTCTCTCTCTCTCTCTCTCTCTCTCTCTCTCTCTCTCTCTCTCTCTCTCTCTCTCTCTCTCTCTCTCTCTCTCTCTCTCTCTCTCTCTCTCTCTCTCTCTCTCTCTCTCTCTCTCTCTCTCTCTCTCTCTCATTCTCTCTCTTGCTCTCTGTCTCTGTCTCTCTCTCCCCCTCGCTCTCTCTCTCTCTCTCTCTCTCTGAATACATTTATCTTGTTCTCTCTATGCTCTTTGAATCTCGCAGAAGTACACAACCTGCCCCCCTGTACCTCGCACTCTCTCTCTTGTCTCCCTCTCTCTCTTGCTGTCTCTCTGTCTCTCTCTCCCCCTTCCCCCCTCTCTCTCTCTCTCTCTCTCTCTATTGTCGCCCTCTCTCTCTCTCTCTTGCTGTCTGTCTCTGTCTCTCTGTCCCCCCCTCTCTCTCTCTCTGAATGCATTTATCTTGTTCTCTCTATGCTCTTTGAATCTCGCAGAAGTACACAACCTGCCCCCCTGTACACCTCTCTCTCTCTCTCTCTCTCTCTCTCTCTCTCTCTCTCTCTCTCTCTCTCTCTCTCTCTCTCTCTCTCTCTCTCTCTCTCTCTCTCTCTCTCTCTCTCTCTCTCTCTCTCTCTGCATCCATCCTTCCCTCCATCTCCTTGTCTGTCTATCGCTCTCTTCCTCTACTCAAGCCCACCTCCTTTTTTTCTCCCTGTCCCTCTTTCTCCCGCTCTCTCTCCCACTTTTCAATCTGCCCTCATCTCCTCTTTCTCTCTCCATTCCGCCTACTTTTCAATCTGTAATTCTCTCTCTCTCTCTCTCTCTCTCTCTCTCTCTCTCTCTCTCTCTCTC
>OLKM01000135.1:216699-224199 GCA_900291075.1 Melanogrammus aeglefinus
TAGTTTGTCTCCAAAACAGCGAATAGTAGTGCCAGATCGGTCGATTCACCCGTCCAGCCATGTTTTTCTTTTGGCAGTCCCATCCTACACGGTGAGTCTGTTTGAAGTACCATTTGCGGAGGTATCTAATGCGCACTTGTATCACGATGACTTCTACGCAGCGCAATCCAACGGCTCCAACACACCTACGTTCCGGGGTTTAACTCTATTACCAGTACAGCTTAAAAGGATATCTCCTTTTAACCTGGATACGAACAAGCTACACCGGACCTCGATCCAACATCGCTCTCCACGATAAACAGAAGGTTTGTGTGTTTAAAATAGCATGGAAATACTAATTAAAGACAATGTGATGATACATATCCTACTCTAACTATATATATTCATTAGCAGTGGGAGATACAGGAGGTTTTGATTAGAATATGTCTTAATGCAGTTCGGCAAGCAATAAAATGCTACTTTAAAGGACATCCCCAAAAAGAAAATTGAGTACTGAAAACTGTTGGTGGCATTAATATGAAACATTTACTGCAGGTTTCTATGGTGCCAAGTAACAAAACATAGGTCCAAGTGTGTTCTGGACGTAGAAATACGGGGCATCCTGAATGTTATTGTTGATTAGTGACGTTGGTTATGAAAGTTACATTCCCATTGGTTACTAGACACACTTTGTGACGCCTCACCATTTTCTCTTCTGTCCTTAGGAATAACAACCAGAAGAAATGTGCCTTTAGAGTCAAGAAAAGGGCTGTGACATTCAGAATAAGAACTACATCAACAAAAGTCTCCTGGAGTTCTTCGGAACATCTAGAGAATACTGATAACAGAATACATGCTCCCATGTCAGAATGACAACGTCGCAAGTACACCACCAACTGCTTTGCACAAAATTTTACGAGATGTACTCTACTAGCTTCTGAATTAAACATTTTTAATTGGCAAACGAACACTATGTTCTAAAATGGTTTTATGCGTCCATAAAGTGAATTGATATTCCTTAGCTGGCGCAAGAATATCTGATACCTGAATATCCATTACTCATTCTTTATCAACTAAGTCTTTGTAATAATTTAGTCTACTTTAAATATAATGCCTTTATGCCCTTTGGAAGCTAACATCGCTTTTTTTTTGTCCACTTTGAGGTTGTGAAAAATACACAATGCTGCAGGATGGGGAAACTCTCGTAATCCCAACCTTACTCTTGGGGTTGTTGCCCAGAAGAGGATTTTAACTCTTCAATCAAGCCTTTCATGCCTGGAAAGGCTTGGCCATCCAATTGCACCAGTCCTGCTTCAGCCATTGCGTAACTGCAATGATGCCAAGGTGACATCATGATATAGAGCGCCTGGCTTGGATTCCCAGACACGCTGGGTCCAGACCTTGACGAGATGTACATGATACACCTGGATGGCTCGCCACCATAGCCACGCAGCTCATCTCCTTTAACTGTTTGCCCTGCTTTAATGGAGTTAACAGACGGTGGATAAACACATTGTGCATTGTATAAAAATGGAAAGCAATTTGGTTCCAAAGGCACTCTCTCTGCCTGCTTCTTCCCTGTGTCACGATGGTCCAATGTCACACTTCCCCTTCAGTCATCTTTCAGTTTCAGTGCGTGTCTCTCTCCAACTCCCTCCCTCCCCCCGTCCTCTCTCTCTCCCTCTCTCTCTCCCTCTCTCTCTCCAACTCCCTCCCTCCCCCGTCTCTCCCTCTCTCTCTCTCTCTCTCTCTCTCTCTCTCTCTCTCTCTCTAACTTTCCTTCGCCAAACGACTAATGGTGGCGGTAAGTTTTGGCAGGGCTTCCCAATGACAACTAACGAGGGGCGATGTTTGTGTGTGTGTGTGTCTCAAAGCATGTGTGTGTGCGTGCGGATGGATGCCTGTCTGCACCTGTTTCAACCCGTTCTCCCCTCTGGGTGACCTTAAACACTTCCTTCCCAACCCTCCTCCCTCCTGGTCCCTGACGAGGTGAGGTGTTTAATCAGGGGTGAGTGTGGTCCGGAGGACCACGGTGAGAACACCTGGTCACACCCCGACGCTTCTTTCCCACGTGCCATCCTTCCACCACTTCGTCTCACTCTCTCCCAGAAAACAGTCTGTTGAACCTCCCCCATGGGAGGACCTCTCTCTCTCTCTCTCTCTCTCTCTCTCTCTCTCTCTCTCTCTCTCTCTCTCTCTCTCTCTCTCTCTCTCTCTCTCTCTCTCTCTCTCTCTCTCCTCTCTCTTCTCTCTCTCTCTCTCTCTCTCTCTCTCTCTCTCTCTCTCTCTCTCTCTCCAGCTGTTGTTGTCCCGGAACGGCTTGTCATTTTGACAAAGTTAATAGTAACCTTATTTCCACGCGTCGCAAATGTGGCTCATTAAGGAAGAGGGTTCAAGGTGTGTGTGTGTGTGCGTGCGTGTGTGTGTGTTTGTGTGTCTGCCTGCGTGCTCACTAACAAGTGTTACTTGTCTGACAAGCAGAAAATGGGCTGAAACATTCAGCTCAGCAGCGTCACACAGAAGAAGGAGGTAAATACATACATATAAAATACACACAAAGTAACGTCATGGACGCACGCATGCACACACACACACACACACACACACACACACACACACACACACACACACACACACACACACACACACACACACACACACACACACACACACACACACACACACACTCTCACTTTTCTCTGCTGAAACAAATCTCAGAACAACATATCAGAGAAAAATATAGACGTTTAAAAGCTCAAATGATAGAGACAATCGATTATATTAAGATCAATAGATAACAAGGGATTCCTGTGCTTCATCTCAAACTGGGAGCAGAGAGCACTTTAATATTGGGCCGATGTATTTTTTCATCACTTTCTTCGATATTTACCGCCGGTCGAGATGTTACTGGGCTTACTTTTATTATCAGGCTGCCACTGGAAACGAAAAAAGAACGTAGCTTGCGGGGGAAATATGATAGAAACTAATTTCGAGTCATTAAAAACCTCAGCAATGTTGACACTTGGTACAATAAGCAAACATCAATTCACTGTGGCTTGAGCCAGGAATTGTCTAGAACGATTGTAACGACCGTTTTCACAGCCTTCCAGCCATCACACACACATAGTCTCCTGCTATGAAAGCCGTTTTATTTCCATTGAAGACACAAGAGTAGTACAAGAATATTACTTGTGAAGATGTTAGCAATGGGAGCTATGTACGTGTAGCATTTTCAACAACTTTAAGATTCTAGAGACTTTAAAACCTAAAAAATATAACCCGGCAGTAAGCAGACTAGCTTCATGAAACACAACACAAGGTTTGAGGTTTCTCATTATTTCCTTTTAGTAAATGTTGGCAATATCAGCACATTCAAACCTACAGTTAACAGGCATAGACACATGGTAAGGTGTGCATGCATGTGGTGTGTGCACAAAAAAGGACACCCACAAAGCGTCACACACACACACACACACACACACACACACACACACACACACACACACACACACACACACACACACACACACACACACACACGCACACACGCACGCACGCACGCACACACACACACACACACCTAGCCAAGAAGAATATTTCAATGCCTGATGATTATTTCACCTTATTTGTATTTTCACCCATACCACTGATGAAGTGAATATTTAATAACTTACCTGTTGGTGTTAGCGAAGTGTGGAGGTGGGGGCAAAAGAGAAAAAGATGAAAAACACAAAGCATATTCTAATCAAAACATTGTATGCAAATACACAACATGGAATACACATTTCAGGGTCTGTATGTTCCGTTTATTGAGCTTCAAAGAAAGAATATTCAAGGAATTAAATTTGACCCCTTTCATTAAATTGTCTATTACTCACATGGTTAAAAGTTTAATTATACAGGGCAAACCCAAACCCACTGAAACAAACCATCTCAGTGTATATTTTGACTATGCTGGGGAACTCAAGCACATACTGCCTCAATTTATTGAATATAAATGAGGGTAAATGATGACCTAATATGGTAAAGGACTTGTGAGCCGAAGCTTATACAATGGCAAAAAAAATGTATTAACCCAACAAAAAGGGGGCTTTGGGTGTGTGTGTATTGGTGTGTGTGTGTGTGTGTGTGTGTGTGTGTGTGTGTGTGTGTGTGTGTGTGTGTGTGTGTGTGTGTGTGTGTGTGTGTGTGTGTGTGTGTGTGTGTGTGTGTGTGTGTGTGTGTGTGTGTGCTTTTTATTTATTCATGAATGTTATATGCTACCGCTTCAAACTCCAATTAAATAATAGGATCCCTAATTTATTATTAGATAAAAGAACAACATCAAAATAGAAGAGTGCTCTTAACTTAACCTTAGTTTAAAGCGTGTGGATTTTTATTAAAAATGGCGTATGAGACATCAAATGTATTTGAAACTGATTGATGCTCACAGCAGCATGGCTACCACAAGGGTAGTGTTGCTATGACGATAGCAGTTTATTAACAGTATAGGTTGGTGTTACCATAACGATAAAAGCTAATTACCAGTATGGGTTGGTGTTGCAATGACGATAACCGTTAATAAAGAGAACATGTTGGCTTCCTGGTTATCAGAGAGTAACACTAACCCCCCAGACAAACTAACATGTGCTTTCAAAATCCTATCAAATAATACAAACACCCACACACACACCCGTACACAAAAAGCCACACAGATACAAAAACCTAAGCAAAAATATATACACAACTTGAAACCTGAAAGATGGAGAATCACAGGGCTGGCGTCACTTTAAGATAAAGTGGACAATTGAGCGAAGCATCACTTCCCAGTTGTCTTCTAACAATACTTTCCATTTCCGAAAACTATTCATTCACCAAACATTTTTATTCGCAGTGGAATTAAAGTGAGGCCAAACAATCATTTATTCAGAGGCCTTATCCTGTTTCATATCGATGCAGATGTCAGACCGGCTGGAGCAGAGGACTATAATACTTACAGTACGTCAATTTATTTTTCCTTTTTGTACTTCAGCCAAGTTATGCCAATTTAAAAATGTCCATAAACATTCTTTAACACAAAGCTGTCTTTTTATATATTTCATTGTAGTTGACAACATCGGGGGCGACCCCAACGGGAAGTTCAGGTCATGTTCTAACAGTGGGGTTACTCAGCATCACTTTAATGCTGCAAGGAAGGGGTTCACTGAAGTTTTCAGGCCGTGACCCCCCCCATAAATGTATACTGGGACTGGCAACCCCCTCCCTCTGTAACCACCCATGAACCACTCCATGTGACGATTGACAGCTGAATGGAGAGCACAACCGCTGGGCTTGCTGTTGCGTGCAAAGCCGGGTTTTGCTTTGAGCCAAAGGGAAGCATTAAATTAGACCATTGTTTATCTTTGTGGATTTAATAATTGTTAATAAACAACAAAGAACTGCTCACTGCTCACTGCTCTCGAAAGTTTAATTTGAAAGCTATATAAAAAGCGACTGTATCGCCCACCTCTACTTCAAAAAACGGGGCTCTGTTATTGCAAACAATGAAACCTTATTTGAAACAAACAATTACGATTTTGAAAATTAAGTTTGAAATGCAATTGGATCACGTAACTGATACTTATTCTTTCTGAATACTTTATTCTTTTCAGGTCGACATGTCACTAACGGATCTATGAGAACACATACAGTATTTGAACATTGTATTTTCAACTTTGCAATATCACAGTTTAATACAAAAGTGGTGAAAGAGGACAACCTTTTTGTTCAATGGAGAACTTTCCCCATAATAAACTGCTGGCTTAGTTTTGTCTTACTGAACGGTACAACGACTGTACTTTCTCCAAACCTAAATCCTGACCCAGCCCCCTGTGTAACCTCTGGAACGTTCCTCCTTGATGACAACAACAACTCCAAAGAACAGTCCCCAATCAGAACGATTGGAAAGAAAACAAACACAGACCCACCTCCGTGCTGTGAGCCAATGGAGCTGTGGTCAATATGGAGCGAGTGGGGAGTGGAGGGGCCGGACTTGTTAAAAGTTAACTTTCTTCCTGGCTCCAATATGGACGCAGGTGTGATGAAAAGGAAGGGAGTTCAAGTGTGTGTGCGTGTCTCTGCTTTTCTCCTTTCTTGAGACTTGGTATATGGCCGTGTCATATTCAGATTCATACACTTCGTCAGAGTAACAAAGAGAATGTCATCCGAGTTTGTCTTTAAAGTGATGTCAGTGAGTTCATTAGTTGAATACCATTTTAATTTTGTGCAAGCGCTCAGGGTTGATGAAGTTTGGCTGAATCGCCTGTTTTAATAATTGTACCTTGAGAAATGCGCTTGATAAGAAATGTATGAACTTCACCTCACCAAACTAGGGTCAATGCAGAAAGGTCAAGGCAGTGCAGGGATAAGTCACTGCCACTCTGTTTCTACCTCACTGGCCTCCTCAAGTCTGCTTTTTCAATCAAGTCCAAGCCGTATTTTGTTTGAAACATCACTGACTCTTTCTCTTACTAGATGTCTGGCTTGTTTTTTTAAATCGTTTAATCATAAGAAAACAAAATACATTTTCTAAAGTCTATTTTCAAAGAGACCTTGCGGGGTAACAAAACAAATTTTAATGAAGAACAGAGTTGGTTGGATTTTGACCTCATTAGCAGTTTTCTTTTGCTCAATCTTTCATGCTGGGAAATTAAGGAGACGACACCTCTTATTGATGCAATGTTGTGTGTGTGTGTGTGTAACTGTGTGTCAAAGGGAAAGAAAGTATTTGTGGCAGAGGGGAAGGGGACAAAACTTGGCACAATTTGTGAGATAGTTGAAAAACTGCATAGTAATGGTACGGCCCTCACTTCCTCTGCCCTTAGTAAGGGAAACAGGGTTTGACAGGGGATGGAAAGATAATACTGATGGATGGCCAGAGAGCAGAGAGAGAGACAGAGAGACAGTGTGAGAGAGCGAGAGCGAGAGCGAGAGCGAGAGAGAGAGAGAGAGCGACAGAGAGAGCGACAGAGAGAGCGAGAGAGAGAGAGAGAGCGACAGAGAGAGCGACAGAGTTAGAGAGAGAGTGGGGGACAGAGAGACAGAGACAGAGACAGAGAAACAGAGAGAGAGTGACAGAGAGTGACAGAGTAAGAGAGAGAGAGGGGGACAGAGAGACAGAGACAGAGACAGCGACAGAGAGTGACAGAGTTAGAGAGAGAGAGGGAGACAGAGAGAGATGGAGACTGAGACTGATAGACAGAGAGTGAGAGAGAGAGCGACTGAGAGAGTGACAGAGTTAGAGAGAGAGAGGGGGACAGAGAGACAGAGCCAGAGACAGAGAGAGAGAGAGAGATAAGCAGCAGCCTAGTCCCCTCGCTGCTTCAGCGCCGTAGTCAAGGGTGTCAAAACCACTGACACACTGCTGTCATCTCCTCCTCCTCCTTTTCCTACTCCTCCCCGCTGTCTGTACAGATCTACCAAACTCCCCCCCCTCTGCTGTCCATCCATCCATCTCGAACATCCATCTCTATGTCCGCGGTTGTAATCCATCCTTCTGCTTCT
>OLKM01000135.1:228691-248691 GCA_900291075.1 Melanogrammus aeglefinus
CTGACTGAGTGTGTGTGTGTGTGTGTGTGTGTGTGTGTGTGTGTGTGTGTGTGTGTGTGTGTGTGTGTGTGTGTGTGTGTGTGTGTGTGTGTGTGTGTGTGACTCTCACTGGTAAGCCATCTGTCTCTGGAATCTCCAACCTGACAACCTGTCTTCTTAACTGATAATGGGAGTGGATTAAGCAGACATACACCCTCTTATAAGTCCAAGCCGTAATGGCCAACATCAAAACATCGATCACATGTTCTCACCTTTCCTCCGTAGCGGACAAAGTGCAAGAAGGCCCCCTTATCTTGGCAGAGGACAAAATAAACTACAGAACAGATTGATGGTGACTTTCAGCTCCTCATTTCCTCTAGCTACTTGCTTTTTCAAGAGGAAATTAACCAGTGTAGTTTATATTGTCACATGCGTGAATTGTTGTCGAGTTATATTGGTTAATGATGCAGAAGCATTGAGAAAATCATGAATATCTGAATTGGCTGGCTGAATTATAGCGACATGCACCACGGAAAGCATCACACTAGATTGGAGCTAAATAAGCATGTCGCTTTTGTGTACGGAAACTCAAGTGTGATGTGTTTGTGTGCTCTAGTTACGATTGGAAATGGATACAATTCAACGCGTCGCACATTCGGCGCACAATGTACAACGAAAGGCTCTGCTCGGCGCGATCAGGCGCGCTAGCTTTGTGAGCACAAAGACAAGAAAAAAACAAGTTGATTAGAAAAACGGATACAATTTCAAAACAAATCTCTGAACAGGCTTTTACAGGGCCTTCATTTTGCATAAAAAATGACGCCGATATGAATAAGCATGATTAAACAAACTTTATTTGAAGGGATTCATGCCGTCGATGTCTTGAGTGATTTGTTGAACTCGGTAGAGTCATAGTGCGTGAGTGAGACGGGTTGGTGCTGTGGTGATGCCAAGCCTGCCGATGTTCTAGCAGAAGAACTCAGGCTTTGATCAGCGGTTGAGTGCTTTGGTCGCCCCGGCCCTCAGAAGTCTCATTGTTCCATTTATCAAAGTGCCGGTCTTAGTCTCTCTTGTCCGTTGAAAGCAGATCAGGAGGATGAAACATTAAGGCCAAAGCGACGTTTGAAAATGCATATTTAAACACACGCAAAACCGGAGACAGGCACATACACAATCCCCGCGGTTATCTCACACATTTACTTTTTCTTTTGCACTTAAAATTTCAGCGACACAAGTTACAGTAGTCTATTAATCGTACGTAGCAAAGCTGAGCTTCATTAAGCCTCATTAAGTGCCTGTGGAATACACCAGCATGGGGCCCACTTCTGATGGCATAAACACATGGAATTAAACACACTGATAAAAGTGTTATGATGACAAAATGTGTGTGTGTGTGTGTGTGTGTGTGTGTGTGTGTGTGTGTGTGTGTGTGTGTGTGTGTGTGTGTGTGTGTGTGTGTGTGTGTGTGTGTGTGTGTGTGTTTGTGCATTGCACTTACATATACACGTGTAGCTTGGGAAAGTTATAATAGTTCATGCATATTGAATGCGAATTAATCTCCTCACACAAACACAAAAACACACACACACACACACACAACACACAACACACCACAGCACACACGTAAGGGGGGGGGGGGGGTGGTTGCAAACAGGCCTTGGCAGTCCCATGGGGTGGCAGTAATGACAGTGGGAACAGAAGGGGGGCAAAAATTAAGTGTGTGAAAAGTTAAAAATAAACATTCAGTCTTTAGGCTGAGAAATTAGTGTGGGTGGTCCGGGGTCCCCGACAATGACGCAACCTCCCCAGCAGAGTCGAATGAGTGTGTGTGTGTGTGTGTGTGTGTGTGTGTGTGTGTGTGTGTGTGTGTGTGTGTGTGTGTGGTGTGTGTGTGTGTGTGTGTGGTGTGTGTGTGGGGGGGGGGGGGGATGATATTGACATGGATCTCGGCAGGTGATAGCGTAACCATGGTTACAAGGAGAGAGGATGACAAAGAGAAGAGAGACGTCTCCACAGGTTAAACAAGACAATGGAGGAGTTATTCTTTTCATTATGAGCATTGCCACTGAATGTGTTGTGTATGCTACTGTGCTTGTGTGTGTGTGTGTGTGTGTGTGTGTGTGTGTGTGTGTGTGTGTGTGTGTGTGTGTGTGTGTGTGTGTGTGTGTGTGTGTGTGTGTGTGTGTGTGTGTGTGTGTGTGTGTGTGTTGCAAAGAGTAGGAGAAGTGCTTCTATGGTTTCAGTATGTGTTATGTGTGTGTTGATGTGTATGTTTTTATGTGTGTGTGTGTGTGTGTGTTTGTTTGTGTATGTGTGCATGTTCTACAAGTATATGAGATGTGTCGCCATGGTTTGATCAAAGGCACTAAGTTGTCGGAAAGGACTTTGATGACGGCGTGACTCTGGCCAGGAGCAAGTCTATGGAACATTGCCTCAAACACGAACACACACACACACACACACACACACACACACACACACACACACACACACACACACACACACACACACACACACACACACACACACACACACACACACGACGACCTAAACATGACCTAACTACATAATCAAGGACGCACACACACACAAAAATACACAGACACACAACCACATTGTAAAGCCATTACCTATGTTGTGCACAGACACCCACTAAAGCACACTGGGACAATCACGCGGTACTGATGACACTGGGGGCCGAGTTCAATAGCTGCTAACTTTCAAACTGTGACAGCTGCACCACTGGGGTGCGGAAAATCAATCAATGCAAATGGCGGTTCAGATTGCCACGGTCAAATGCTAAGCGACGGGCCGAGTGGCCCAGCACCAGAGCACGGGGCGGGGCCCGGGGTGTGCTCTGTGTTCCTCTCGTTCTACCGCTCCTCCTCTCTCTTCTCCTCCTCTCTTACACTCCGTCTATCACACTTTTCCTGGTCTTTCCTCTCCAATCCCCCTTGTTCTCGCCCTCTCTGCATCCATCCTTCACTCCATCTCCTTGTCTGTCTATCGCTCTCTTCCTCTACTCAAGCCCACCTCCTTTTTTTTCTCCCTGTCCCTCTTTCTCCCGCTCTCTCTCCCACTTTTCAATCTGCCCTCATCTCCTCTTTCTCTCTCCATTCCGCCTACCTTTTCAATCTGTAATCTCTCTCTCTCTCTCTCTCTCTCTCTCTCTCTCTCTCTCTCTCTCTCTCTCTCTCTCTCTCCTCTCTCTCTCTCTCTCTCTTCCTCTCTCTCTCCTCTCTTCTCTCTCTCTCTCTCTCTCTCTCTCTCTCTCTCTCTCTCTCTCTCTCTCTCTCCCTGCAATTTCTGCCCCTTTTTTTGTGCTGAACCGCCATCTGAAAGTAATAGGAATGTGAAAGTCAGTGCTGCATTGCATTGCATCTCCACTATAATAATGCCAAATGGCTTCAATGGGTCTTGTAATCAGGGGACAAGGACTCCCAGTGGCTGCTTACTCATCTGTGTTTTTCTGAGAACCAAAAAATCAAGTCCCTATATCAGGGCCGAAGGTTATTTCAGGTTTGTACTCTTTCATGTCAATGGGAAAAGAAAAGATTCAGATTTAGCCAGAACTTTTCTCCACATTCATATTCGTACACTCCACAGTATTTGTTAGCGTTTGCCTTGCCACGACGACTGAGTCCTTGTACATCGGGTAAATGGGGTGAGCCAAGCTAAGCTTGATAGACTCCAAGGAAAAAGTTTTTGAGAAAGTCAGTGAGTTGAAGGGTCGGGAGGGGGTCCAAATTCATGCCACCAGCACTTTCGCTTCAACATGGCCGCCATGCTTAAGAATCGGAACAAATCCTAAACAAAGACGTTGGACATGGTGTAACAAACAAACACACACACAAACACACACATCTGTGCACACGCGCGCACACCCCCCACACACACACACACACACACACACACACACACACACACACACACACACACACACACACACACACACACACTTGAGAAGACACAGACCCACACACATTGATGCATATATGATCACACACAGAAACATGCATACCCATACACATATCACGGCATACACACACACTGACATACGCCCACCGAAACAAAGCCACAAGGTAAAATGCTGGGGCAGTTTGTGTTAATTTTCTGTCCATTGGGCAATTATAGTGTCAGCCAGTTACATCATCAGGTGTGTACGGCCTTGCAACTGCGTTTAATCGGCTGATTACATATTCATGACTGGCGATTTAAGTATGCATGGATTCGTTAATAATGGATTGCTCAGAAGCATGTTTTTTAATGTGTGTGTGTGTGTGTGTGTGTGTGTGTGTGTGTGTGTGTGTGTGTGTGTGTGTGTGTGTGTGTGTGTGTGTGTGTGTGTGTGTGTGCATGTGCCCTGGATATACACCTTCTGAATAGCTGTAATGAAGTGTCAAAACAACGGCCTACTGCACCCCAGCCTCCAGACAAATCCGCTTTCTTTTTCAAACGTTTTGTCGTGCCAGGAGGAAAAAAAATTAAAAAAGGGGATGACAAAGAGCAGGCACAGGAGCCGGCAGTGTTTTGAATTTGCTGAGGATAAGTTATGCACGCCTATGACTTGCATTAGGATTTCTTACAGACCCGCATCTGAAGCCTTTGATGGGCCTTTTTCACTTCTAATCCTGTAACCGTTCGCCTTTGTGACAGGCGGAGCGCCTCGCCGCTTAAGGATGTGCATCTGTTTGGTGGTTGGGTTTTTTTTTTTGACTGCACAAGGTTGTATGTTTGCATGCGTGGGTGCCAATGTGAATAAGAGAGAGAGAGAGAGAGAGAGAGAGAGAGAGAGAGAGAGAGAGAGAGAGAGAGAGAGAGAGAGAGAGAGAGAGAGAGAGAGAACAAGAGAGCAAAGAGACAAGATACATGCTGGGCTGTTACTTGTTTTCATCTTCTCACTGCAGGATAATAAGGATGGCAGCTCTCTCTCTCTCTCTCTCTCTCTCTCTCTCTCTCTCTCTCTCTCTCTCTGCTCTCTCATCTCTCTGGCTGCTCTCTCTCTCTCTCTCTCTCTCTCTCTCTCTCTCTCTCTCTCTCTCTCTCTCTCTCTCTCTCCCCACACACATAGCATAAACAACAGATACACACGCAAAACATACATCTGGCTCAATTGGCTTGCTTCTGGCATTCATAAATATTGGCGGGTAATACTTCCAATAAGTATTGAAAAGGTCTCAAATCAATTCTCCCCCATAGCCATGCTATTAAGGACAAACAAAGTCCAGGGGCTCACTAAGAGGAGTGTGGGCTGGGAGGTGGTGCTTCATAGAATTTTTACGACGAGTTAAATGTGAAAAAATATTATTAAAGGCCGGGGCACAAGCTACTAGACAGAGTCAGACACAGATAAAGGGTAAAGGTGGATCGCCTTTTACAACGTCTACCTGCAAAGATGGACTTTAAAGTCAGGCTGTTAAGGGAAATTGAGTTGGCTCTCCTCCTACTTACAACCAAATCAAACTCAGGAGAATCGACAGTCAACAGTTCTTTCCAGTGGGAGGAGATGACGTCATTCAAACTCACAGCCAATCATACGGCTGCCTCGAGATTTCTGAGGGGTCCTCACCCTGACGTGTTTGATGCATTACCTTGGGCCCTTTGTGTTTATGAAAAATGGAGGCCTGGCAACTAGACCATTATATAAAAAAAGCAACAGCAGGGTACAACCCAAGAGGGAGCAGAGAGAGATACAAATTAGTTTTGAAATGTCAGTGCATAAGCAATCAAAAAGAGCTATCGCTAAGTCCGTTAGCTCAAAGTGCAGACAGTGTGTCAGGAGACCTACGCTTTGCTGCGTGTGCGCACAGGCATGTGCTCACGTGCGGGAGTCAGCATATCAAGGCCATTGCGCCCACTCCATACCGCAAATATGGATCCACATTACACTTTTAATACAGTATTGATTACAGATTGACGTCCCGGGTGACCTGTTGATGTGCGAGTATTGTCGATGCACGCCAATGAGCCCACTGTATCAGCCATATTAGGTGTCCGGTCAGCAGAGCTGGGAGCTCATTCATTTGATTCACTCACTTCCATGCACTTGCTTGTGTTGCATGCAGAACTGAGATCTTCATTTGGCTGCTGTGTGTGAGCGGATGAGAGGGCAGCGATGGCATCAGGTCATCAAAGCGCAATGCTGCTTTTAAGGAATGCCTCTATCAGAGGGAGCGATGACACTCTGAGGGCTTCGGGAGCATAAACACATGATTATATCAATATATAGACAAATAGATACATCTCCTAGGATTGCTCTATGCTTCACGTCTATCCAACAGGTTTTACAACTCCTCAAGAGGAAGGAAGTGACCAAATGTTTTTTCAGGGGTTTACATAATCTCCTTATTTCGTTTTTCTTTGCATCCGTTCATTTCACTGCTGTTTCACTCACTAACCAAAACTTAAAAATCGCCGGGTGTTGCATCACCGATGTGGGCAACCAGGATAAGCAGTCGACTCCCAACTGCACTTTGCCAGGGCCCAGCATGTAGAGTTGCCCCGGATCCAATAAAAATGCGCTAATGACTCGACACGCAATACTCCTCTTAATGTTCATCACTACCATTGACAATTATTAATTTTCACTTTTAATACTCATTATTGGCCTAGTATAACCAGCTCCGGGCAGTGGTGAGTGTTTTTTTTGCACACCAGGTATCAGCGGAGGTTTCCCAGTGGGCCGTACGGTAGGCTGCTGCTGGATGAATATCATCGTCCCCCTCCTCCTGGGTCTGCTTTCCACACAGCGGGAAGCCACTTCAGATCTCAACCACAGCCATGTGTCTGCAAGTAACACCGGTAATGCCAAGAAATCATTTTTTAGCTTTGTTTCTTTTAACTAGCGATTCTGCCAAGATTCAGTGGCAATCCGGGACTGGTTCACTTCCAAATGTGTTTATTTGAGATTGCACAATGGGTAATCTATGAATGTGCTTCTTTTTTTAAACTTGGCTAAAACATAATGCATTTGTGTTGTTCAATGAGTTCTGTTTTTAATAAAGCTGGCTAACAATGAAGAGGGTTCATAGCTCAATCTGCCCATGGAGCTAATGTTGTGACCGCGATTGGATCCCTGAGCTCCATTTCATTCACACTCCCAAATCCACTTTTCTCTCTGTCTGCACTGTTCTCTCTGTACAGGCAAAGAAGACCATGAATGAATAAAGTGCAATCAATAACAATATTTATTATTCAACTTTTTTTTGCGCTACCAATATTTAAAAAAAAACGGATTTACAAAGCTAATTCAATGTGAAGGATGCAATTCATAATTGCCTAATTAAACTAAAATCCCCAGCCATATCAACAAGGAAAGAGCCGCGGGATGTGTGTGGAAAATCGTGACACTGCACCACCCAGTTAGATTCCAAGTGTTGCTTTCGAGGGATTGCTCAGACTACCAAGTCCCTGGTATGGCAGGGCTGTCTGCATGCAGCCGCTGAAGGTGTTCAGTATTCCCTCACATTTCTCTTCTGTCTCTTCACAAACTGTCTGTTGTGCACTGGGACACACGACTTAAACAAGGTGCCAGCGATACCACACAAACACACACACACACACACACACACACACACACACACACACACACACACACACACACACACACACAACACACACACACACACACACACACACAGAAACTGAAACAAATAATCCTCCACGTCAATACGCATTAATCTTTTGCAGAAGCTTTTGACAATTGGTCAATTTGTTAATGTCATTAATGAGTGGAGAGCAAGACACAAGGCCTATGGGTAGATGTATACAGTATATTGGGATATTGGGGGTTTAAGCAGAGGACACTTGGCTGGGGAATCACACGCTACCGCTAAGCCCTCCCAGATATTCTGCTACTGCTGCTGCACCCACTTTGACCTCTTTGTTTGCTAGTGTATCAGCAGTTTTTTTTTAGCACTGTGTGCCAGGTCTGGTTCATCTTTGGATGCATCTCAAACCGTTCCCTCTTGCCATCGACCATCTTTCTCTACCCCATTCTCACAATGCTGCTTCCGGTGTGGAAAACGGGCCGCGAATTGCACGCGAGATGCAACGTGACTGAGAGAACAACACCAGAATAGAAATTGAGAAAAGAGTTAAAGCTAGAGACTCTCTCACTCTCCTCTTCAGCATGTCAAACGTTCAATCCATCCATCCAGGGTTCATCCATCTGTCAGCCTTTCATTCATATATCCATCCATATGATTTGAATGCCGAAGCAGAAGAAAGAAGGATAAATATATAGTGAAGCAGAGAGAGACAAGCCTGAGCACCCGTCTTTATTGTGTAAGCTGAATTTCTGTATTTACACAGGGCTGAGGAAGCTGGAAGCCATAAAGTAAACAGAAGAAAAGACGTCCTCCCATTTGTATCATTCTCACCTTTACAAACAAAGGTGAGTACACACACACACACGCATGCGGTGTCTTACAGAGATATCTGTGTGGGCACACGCACACACTTTAGCCCTCTGTTATCTTTCTCTTACATTATCTCCTTCTCACACACACAGACACAGACACACAAACACACTCACTAAAAGCAAGGTTACGGATTCCTAGGAAATGTAAGAGAGATCGGAATGATATATTCCATGCAAAGTATTTATCAGTTTCTCATCTTCACAGAGAAGAATCAACCTTGCGTTATGAGGGAAATTATTTGCATATGTGTTTCCTGAGTTTCCTGATATAAAGTAATACAATGAGGCTCCATTTAAAAGGAAGCACGCCACCAGTATTCTTGCAACACAAAAGCATTCATGAAGAGGTTCCCCGTGTTCCCGCTTTAAGCCTACCACCTGCCATGTGGGATTCAATGACTCCCATTCAGATGGAAAAGACATCATAATATTGGAGATAATTAAAAAATATTTTTTTTGCATTGCTGATTATGTACATACGGGTGGCTGATAATTCCTACATGTAGGAAAATACAAAAAGTACGTGGTTTTGGTCTGCTCTGACCCATGGGGCCGTACTGGATGTCGGATGGGATAGATAGTTAGGGGATGAACTAATTTGACCTTTATATCAAATATGTACTTGTGAACCCGGAGGCAAAGGTCTTGGTCAATACCATTAAGCAGACGTATGGATTGTGAGATCGACGCTCTGTTGCTACACACACTTAGTGTTTAAGGCTAGAAAATTACAGTTAGCGCTTGGAAGTGGTATACAGTATATATTTACATTCGTCATTTAAGCTGGAAGGAACTGAGGAAGGACTCCGGGGAAAAACAGCGTATGGTCTCATTTATAAAGACTGGTACACACCGTTTGATAAATTTCTATATACCTTCAGTCAAAGCTCACTTTCCATATTCCAGCTTAACATTAACCCGTGTTAGTGTCTTTGTGTGTGTGAGCCTCAAATTGTGTACATATTGCAGTCCAATTTGTGTGTGCGTGTACATGCACCTATGAGTGTTTGCCTTGGGGCATGAGTGAGTGTGTGGTTGCGTGCGTGCGTGTGTGTGCATCTAAATAGGCATGAGTGCATGCTCTCACACACTCAGCCACAGCTCTTTCCAATGACCTCCACCTCTGGGGGCCTGTTGATCCCACGATGGCAGAGCAGTGGGCCAAGTCTGCATCAACGTGCTCTGCGTATTTTCAGGGGTGAAAGTGGCTCACTGTTATTCACAAAGTCCATGCTCTTTATCAAATCCTTTACGATTTTCAGTGGTGCTAATGGCTCCCGTCATCTGAGATTTACGCTTGCTATTCACACTTCAAAAGGCTTTGATTTCCCCTTGCCCTTTAGATGTGTTCAACAATATTAAGAGGGGGCCATACATTCCCAATACGTATTCCTTCTTTGAGTTTAAACCCATTGGCTTTCCTTTGTCTACCCGGATCCTCTTTGAATGCAATTTGTGATGAGTAGCTGAAAGCACAATATGATGAATATGTTTCCGTGTGAAACGTATTGCAATGTATTCCAGTGCCGGGTGGTCAACCTGGCCTATTATTTTGGTATTGACTAATTTATCACCCTTAGTATTTTTTATGAAGAGATTCATCATGTAGACACGTAGAAAATGTCATAAATAATTACTAAAAATCCATCAGTAAAAAAACGGTATAAAAGAATGACTGAATAAATTGTAAAAATTGTAACGTGGGCATGTCCAAAAGAGATAAATAATTAAAAGTAGCCTTTTCTTACCGGATCAATAATTGAAAAACTCAATCGATTGGCAACATTGTAAGCATTTCATTTTCCTGCAATCGATTAATAATCGGTTTCAGTGCAATTCCCCGGCTCCCCTGGATACCTGCCAGCGTCACGGGCGTCAGAGCGCACCTTAATGACAAACGATCAAGACCTGAGCCTGTGTCCTTGGGGGAACACATTGAATACCCCTGCACTGCAGTCTACCGGAGGAGCTGGCTTCTTCATGGAGAGAATCCTATTAAAGTTCCTCCGACGGTAACCTCAAGTCTCTGGTGCATTCCAAGACAAATAGGTCACCCATGAGTTCACATCTCAGTGCCAAAGATCCCACCTCTCTTCTGAGGTTGTGGCTGTTTTTTTTGCTTCATTTATCAAGATAGGTTTGTCATGTTGGGGTGAACACCGAGGGACGCTCAGCTGGCAAAGGACCAACCACAACCCTAAGTAGAGGATTTTGGTTGGGAAGAATGAAGATAGTCAGTCAACTTTCATTATTGTAACCTCATTCATTTTCAAGAATTTGGTTATTATTTTTGCTTTTGTACTTTGCCGCTCTTATCTTGAAACTCCCAGACTCCTTGTTGCAATAAAGGGCTGTGCAGGTTAAGTGACTCATACTTTATGAATGCTCAAGTATATCTACATGCACAGACCTCCCAAACAACTGTCAATGCCGCACAAAGAACAGAAAGGATTAAGACTGAGTGATGACTTTCTATTATTCTTTACCCTTTTTAATTATGGATATTCTACCAGCAAGATTCAAAGCCAATTAGCCAATCGGTCACAAAGTTCATCCTAAAGGCCTTTGAGTGCAGCCTGGGGCTCAAGTAGGCTCTGCCCCTACTGTGTGGGAGGATTGGCTGGGAGACCTTTTGGGTTAATGCATACAGAGACCCTACAGGTACATGGCATGATGCAAGAACTGCTTCAAATTGATACAGGGAATCCTCTAGGGTTTAGGCCTGGCTTTGTGGAGGTTTCTGGGTGTGTGTCTTGGTTCGAAAGAGAGCGAGAGAGCAAGTGAAAAGGAGAGAAAGAGCGAGAGAGCAAGAGAGACAATAAATGAGAGTGAGAGAGAGCGAGGGTGAGAAAAAGAGATAAGAGAACAGAGACATGAAACAGAGAGCTCGGGAGAATACAGAACAGAGGAAAAGGAAAAAAAAATAAAAACCTACAAAGGTTTAAACTTGGAATCACATCGAACATCTGAATGTAGAGACAGAAGGAATCAGACAGGAACAGAAGTTTCCTGTGCTTCTGCATGTTGTTATTTTTGATGCCTCTTTCCGAATCATATGCGTTCCATTTGTAATCACATCCAAATCGCCCACATTCCACCCAGCTCTCCGCTGCTGTCTTAATCACATAATCACATTGTATGCGCCCATCTCCATCTATTAAGCAGTCTCTCATCCGCCCCCCCTCGTCTCGCTTTCATGTCTCTGCGTTTCACTTTTTCAATCTCCACATCTGGTTTTACCCCGCCGTCAATTACAGTGCCACCTGCAATTACCTCCTTTGCGCTAGTTGGATTTTTTTCCCCCACAGAGCTCTCTGTGCGTATTGCACACTGTGTGGATCCGTGTGTGTGTGTGTGTGTGTGTGTGTGTGTGTGTGTGTGTGTGTGTGTGTGTGTGTGTGTGTGTGTGTGTGTGTGTGTGTGTGTGTGTGTGTGTCTGAGCGCACACTAGTGTGTGTGTGTACTCTTTTGTGTTGCACATGCCACTCGGGACAAAGGAAAAATTGTTTTCCTCCATCTGAACACTGTTATCGGCCTCGGTACTTCGAGAAATACTTCAACCACTCGCGCCCGCCCTCAGGCACGCAGGCACACGCGCGCGCACACACACACACACACACACACACACACACACACACACGGAACAAGTCTTCTGACCTCAAGAGCATATTATTTCCAATTTACTGCAGTTTCGTAGAGGTCCGAGGAAAGGCCCTGCAGTATGTACTACAACGAGAAAAACCTCCCCGTGGCTCACTCCCGCTTGCCCCCGATGTTTCTGCTCCCAATCCCGCAATGAGAGATCGGAGTGGGGTAGGGGAGGCCTAAGGATGCATCAGTCTTCGGCATGGAAAGCTGCATCGATTTGTGCCGCTTGGGCCACCCTTAATGTATTTTGGCAGTAGCAAATAGTGAATAATGCTAATGGTAACAAGGAGAATAGGAGCGAGGGGAGATTGAGGAGACTCGGAAGATGAAGGAAGAGGAAGGATGAGGAGGAGAAGACGCTTGCTTATTGTCATTGATATCGCATGCGCACGGGAGGTCACTGCGCTAGGGGCTAATTGGCTAATGTCTGCCTGCGCTGCCTTGTCTGTATGTCTATGGTTGCTTTATAAGGCTGAGAGTCGAGCCCGAAGCCCGCAAAGAGTGCAGGGGTGAGATTGAGCAAAAGAGAAGATAATTGTCAGGTTTAAATCAGGGAAGAGACAAGGAGAGGTAAATAGAGATAGAATTAAGTAAATAACCAAAACAATTCCCATAATTTCTTCTTTGGAGGTTTATTGATTCATTCCAGAAACAAGGAATAAAGGAGAGAATGAGGGAAAATATAATGATGAAAGCAATTCTGAAAGAAAGCATGAAAGAAGGAACTAAATAACATAAGAGCGAGCAAAAGAACAAACAAACCCAACTCAAATGACCGAAACTTCTAAGAATGGAAATTAAAGATACCACCAGAATGAGAAAAGAGACTGCCGTCTACAGCAGTCAGCAGAGCAGTGCACGAAGAGCTCTCCGTGGTGCTGAACTCTCAAATTCAAAGCGGCGCCCGTTAGGGAACTGTCCATGGTGCTGGCTCACTCTCGGCAGGAGCTCCAACAGCAGGGGTCTTCCAGTGAGAGTACATTAGCCAGCAGCATATCACTGATGATTTGAACAGCATGCAAGATGGCAGCGGCTAATACCACTACTCTGGGGTAGTAGTTAGTAGTTTGAACAAACAGTAGCAGTTGTGCTCGCAGTCCAAACTCTAAGAGAATGCAATTATTTTGAATAGACTGTTTAAATGGTGTATCGTAAAGGAAGAGGCACTCATCGCAACCCACCTCATCCCATCTTCTGTAATGTAATGCTTAAAATCTAAGCAACACTGGTGAGCAGCATTCAACTCCTTAACTGATTCAAATGTGACATTTAATATTGAATATTGAGATTTTACTGTTTTAAATGAGGTTTTGTTATATACAGTATATATGGGTAGTTCACAAAGTGATGCAATTACTTCATATAACTGCCAAACGCCTCATACTTCCACCTCAACGTACACATTTACCCATCTTCTTTATTTATAAGCTGATATATAGTATATTTACATAAAGGCTTTGAGTTGGAACTGGTTAGAAAAGAGCTATATAAATAGAGCTAATTTCCCATTTGTGCACAGAAAAAACGCTGACGGAAAAAACAACAGAGCAACAACCACCTATAAAGCTTTGTAACGTCTTTGTAGTTTACCTTGAATGACACACTAAAGTTCCGGATGGGAAGCTAAGAAAGATGAACGCCTGTCTCTGGAGAGCGGGAAGGGTTTTTAGCTTCCCCATTTTTAGCTTCAATTACCGCGTTTACCTATCAAGCTTTCACGCATGTCCGCTTTAAAAAAAAAAGAAGTCCCGTCATTAAAAATTTCAATCAGAATTTCCAAACCTTCTCTTTCCATGAAAAGCAATCACCTGATTTTCCTGTTCCTGAGGATGTCCCTCTCTGATCAAACCCAATTCTGTCCAATAATATCATCTACATTAGGAAGAGAATGTGACATCCCTGCCATTGTTCAAGGGATATCTGGCACGATTCCTCACGCATATTGGCTCGCAGCTCTTTCGTTACCAAGGCACCTGTCAGGGCCCATGTGTGCAAGCAGATCCCTCCTTCCTTTGAGCATAAGAGACTACCAATAAACAACACAACACACAACTCCAGTGGCGTTGATCAGCTCACCTACCAACAATGGGGGGTGGGTGATGAACAGATGGGAACTGAGAGTTACTCAGATGGGAACAAGAGAGTTACTCTCCTCAACCCACGCACGGCAAGCACAAATGCATGAACAAATGCAACACTCAGACACCCACACAAACACACATATATAAACACAAAACACGAAGACACACACACACACACACACGCAATCCCAGCTTGCACAACTATGGAGCAAACCGGAAAGGCTGTGTTTTACTGACATGAAGCCTGTCCCTTTTCATTTCTATATTTCCCTCACCCCCCCTTTTTCATAAAGTCATCACTCTCTGATTTTGTGCAAAGGATATTTTTCCAACCCAATCTAGACAAGCCAGGTGATCTATGACTCACTGTGTATGTGTCCTTACTCATTCCTGCTTGTGTGTGTGAGTGTGTGCATGTGCGCACGTGTGTGTGTGTGTGTGTGTGTGTGTGTGTGTGTGTGTGTGTGTGTGTGTGTGTGTGTGTGTGTGTGTGTGTGTGTGTGTGTGTGTGTGTAGCGTAACTGCTGAGCAGAGAGCCATGGTTTGAGAGCAGAGGAGGGTATCCACGCAGCAAATTAAAGCTGGTTCTTTTTTCACTTTTAACTGTCCGTCAAGGAGGAGGGATTGAGAAAACATTACGACTACTCACAGAACCCCAGGAAAGCACGCACGCACACACACACACACACACACACACACACACACACACACACACACACACACACACACACACACACACACACACACACACACACACACACACACACACACACACACACACACACACACACACCTGTATCTTCCCCTCTCACTCTCACACACACACACACACACACACACACACACACACACACACACACACACACACACACACACACACACACACACACACACACACACACACACAGAAGCACAACAGGAAATTGCACATTTGTATCCAAACTAGTGTTCACCATAAAGCAAGCAATAGTCGGTGTATACACGCAAGCACGCACAAACACACACATACACAAAAAATGCAATCATAAACCATTTTTCACACATCATTAAGCAAAGTCTTATCAATATCCAATTTTAGCCCGGTTTAATTAGTCCCTATAGATTGCATATTGAACACAATCAGACCGCAACCACCCAGTGGCTGACCTCAGCGGTGAGGCTATCCCGTTTGTTAATGAAAACCAGACACTATTAAAACAGGGTTGAAAGCCATTTCAACCCGGGACAAAATGTTACCAGACATGCACGACGGCCAAGCATTTATTGGGTTGTCATTCTGTCATGGTGTGATGATTAATCACACTGATAACTTAAAGCAAGTGATTGATTTATTGATTCATGGAATGGTAAATGTGCAATAGGAACAGCCAGTCGCTATAAACCTATGAAAGGTCAGAGAGGAAGGTGCTTTGTTTCATGTGCTGGGAACATTTATTTTTCTTATGAATATTGGAATACAATTTTTTACACTGTTTATACACATTGGTCCATTGTGGGATGGAAAAATCCAAACAACTTGACTTTGGTAATGACTTGAGGCTTGGTTTTGCATAGAGAGGCTGGTCAAACATATAAGACTTTCAGTTGACTTTCATCGCACTTATCCATGAATCCCATCAATAAATATTGGTCACATATTTTAAACCACCTGAGAGAAATGTTGTCAAATATATCTCATTTATATTCCTAAATGCTTCCCTCCAAAAAAAAACAACTTTCATGTTTAGCAGTCGGGCTGTGGCGTGTTTAGAAAGTGCTTATCGTGGTGCTCGCTGGGTCCAAAACGGAATTCATTACGCTATCTGCTTTGCATTAACTAGCCAACAGAGCCAAAGCTTGAGCCTGAAAAACACATGGCACAACTTGATATGCAATTTTCTGCACTTCCCTGTGTCTTATCGCGCCGTCTGATGGTGGCGTTGGCACCGAGGAGTAGGAGGAGGAGTGGGGGGGGGGTCTCCCTTAAAATGTCAGACGGGAACAGAGGTGATCTTTCATGAATACTGACAGCCCTCCCGCCCATGACAACGCTTCGGCGAGAGAGAGAAAGAGAGAGAGAGAGAAATAGAATCCAGACGGATTGAGATAAATTAGTCTCTTAGAAAAAGATACAAATATACTTTGACGAGAGATATATCTCAGAATAAAAAATACAAACAGAGAAGAGAGGGAGAGAGACAGGGAGAGGGGAAAAAAAAAAAAGATATAAGCCCACGGTGCAACGTAAAAGATGAAAGTTGCCGCCGTGTTCTCTCGCTTGCATACAAAACCGTTCTCATCGAGGCATGGCAGACACACACACACGCACACCGCTGCTACTGCTACTGCTACTATGCATCCGCCTACGTTGACCCACAAAGGCCCTCTTTCATTTTTTTGCAACCCTCCTTCGGGGAGAGCTCATATTCAATATTTGTCCTGCCATCCTCTCTCTTTAGGATGTCGATACATGATACACTCAATAGAGTCTCTCCTTTTTATTTCATGTTTTTTATTGTACATGATCTCTCCTTGTTACCGTCCCCTGATAAATCGAAGTTGGCGAACCAGATGGCTCAGCCATCTTTTTTTTATATTCTCCAGACGGGTGGCATATTAACTCCTATATAATGAACCGGACGTGAAGAGGATGAATAGTGGGGATCGACAAAGAGCAAGCGCCGAAGTCTCCGATGTGCTTTATTTTACCTCGTAATTTGTTCGTATCGATGCACATCTGTTCTGTGAGCGAATGTGGATCTGGAGAGGGGGGAGGCGGTCGTGGTTAAACGTTTGTTGGGAGATTGCATCTTCACCGAGAGTGATATTACCTTCTGTAAGTGTATTGATGAAAAAATATAAAAGGTTAAACCCCGTTGAGGATACTGTACTGGCTAGAGCGCTGAAACCTTCCTGTGTTTGATCCCAGTTGTCTGCAGCGTGCTGTATGTATCCTTCAGCTACATGCCCTCACCCCTACCTGCTCCTTACTGATCTCCACGTGAAACCCCCTGATGCTGTAATAGGTCAAAGAGTCTGCTCAATGAATAAATAGTGAGACCAAAGGGTAACGGTAGTATGTAGTGGACAGGGACGGAGCCATCGAAGAGATAGATGATGAGGAGGCGGCCCTGTGACTAGAGAGATGCTGCGTCTCAGAATAGCATGCTTTGATTAGGCTGCATCAATCGGGAATCCACCACTATCAGAGCACCGTGTATCTGACACTCTGTGATGGCGTGAGTCCCCGCTGAGCTCGATACAGCAATGTTGTGAGCTCTGCTGGTCAGAGGCACAGGCAACCTTCACACAGGGCCTTTTTATGGAGTCAATTCAGGGCAAAATAATAACTCCATAACAAATCGTATTAGCATTCCTTTCCGTGTAAGTGGGATTGACATGCAGGCAATCATGTACTTTCCCTCTTGACGTAATTTGGCTAAGTCGGTCCGTCAATTGAGTACACGTGAAGAAACGCACCGTCCAAACGTCTGTAATTACCCACAGCTGCGCAAACGCGCCCCTTCTGGCAATGTTGTATCCCTGCGCCCTCCCAGGAAAAGGACGGAAAAAAGCCAGCCGTAATTAAATATAGCATCTACCCGCCTTGGGCTTTAATGTGGAGAGAAAACAGCGCCTCTCGTTTTCCCGCCCTCCTTTACTTTCACCTCATCATTCTTTCCAATTATTTTATCCACAGTTAGCAACTCAATTATGTACTGGCTATATGAGCCCCGAATACCAATTCTGGAGGCAAACACGGAAGGAGAGAGGTAGAGAGAGAGAGAGAGGTGGGGAGACACCGAGAGGTAGAGAGAGAGCAGTAGAGAAAGACAGAGAGGGAGATAGTGAGGTAGAGAGAGGGCAGTAGAGAGAGAGCTGACGATAGGGGAGCGCTACAGAGAGGTAGAGAGAGAGAGTGAGACAGATGGAGATTAAGAGAGAGAGAGGGGAATAAAGGGGGAGGGGGGGAGAGAGAGAGAGAGAGAGAGAGAGAGAGAGAGAGAGAGAGAGAGAGAGAGAGAGAGAGAGAGAGAGAGAGAGAGAGGCAGTGAGGTTACGGAGGTGAGGGGGCGAGAGAGCACAGGGATCCATGCTAGCCCGTCAAATTGCGGCATGTGGCTCGCCCAGTGGCCCAGCATCCCTCTCCCTCTCTCCAGCACTCCTCCCCCTCTCCCCCCTTTCCTCCACCTCTTCTCCCCATTTCCTCCTCCCAAGCACTCCTCACCCTCTCCCCCTCGCTAGCCCTCCTCCCCAGCCCATCTCACCCCCCCAAGGCCCCCCTCTTAGCCGGCTCCCCCTCTCTTGAACGGCTGCAATTCACCTTGCGTCACCTAAAGCTCATCGTACATTATGCTCTCTCTCTCTCTCTCTCTCTCTCTCTCTCTCTCTCTCTCTCTCTCTCTCTCTCTCTCTCTCTCTCTCTCTCTCTCTCCTTCTCTCTCTCTCTCTCTCTCTCTCTCTCTCTCTCTCTCTCTCTCTCTCTCTCTCTCTCTCTCTCTCTCTCTCTCTCCTCGCCTCTAATCTATTAGTGATTCATATGTAAATTATATTTTCAGTCATTTTCTGACCCGCTGCCATCAGGTGGGATGAGAGGGCAATCTGCGTGGGCTGATCCTCTCACACTTCACTTTGTGTGTGCGCGTGTGCGTGAGTGTGTGTTTTGTGAGAGTCTGTGTCAGTGTGTTTTGTCCGTTGTGTGTGTGTGTGTGTGTCTTTGTGTTTCAGATATGTGTGTGTGGAGGAGCTCTTTATATGTGTGAGTGTGAATGTGTGTGTGAGTGTGTGAGAGTGTGCTTGAGTGTGTGCTAGAGTGTGTGTGTGTGTGTGTGTGTGAGTGTGTGTGTGTGTCTGTGTTTTTGTGTGTGTGTGTGTGTGTGTGTGTGCGTGTTTAAGTGAGTCTGTCTCAGTATGTTTTGTCTGGTGAGTGTGTGTGTGTGTGTCAGTGTTTGTATGTGTGTGTGTATGTGAGTCTGTCTCAGTATGTTTGGTCAGGTGTGTGTGTGTGTGTGTGTGTGTGTGTGTGTGTGTGTGTGTGTGTGTGTGTGTGTGTGTGTGTGTGTGTGTGTTGTATTTTATTTATAAGAGTGTGTGTGTGTGTGTGTGTGTGTGTGTGTGTGGTGTGTGTGTGTTGTGTTGTGTGTGTGTGTGTGTGTGTGTGTGTGTGCTTTTTATATGTGTATGGGGAGAGAGAGAGAGAGAGAGAGAGAGAGAGAGAGAGAGAGAGAGAGAGAGAGAGAGAGAGAGAGAGAGAGAGAGAGAGAGAGAGAGACACTATTATGTTCGAGTGAGAGTGTGTGTGCATGTGTCTCTGTGTGTGTACGGAAATTTTATTTGCAGTCCAAATCCCTTCACCAAACCTCACTCTCAAACTAACACAGTTCCATTGCACATCCAAATGGGATGTCGCTCTCTTTGCTTACCTACAGCCTCACCCCTCCATCATTACTTGTGCATCTGTCAATATCCCTCCCCCCCCCCCCTCTCTCTCTCTCCCTTTCTGTGGGGGGGGGGGGGGGAGGCTGGCCATCTGTTGTCCTGGGGAATCGAAAATCCGGCGAGAGAGATAGGACGAAAGAGAGAGAGAGAGAGAGAGAGAGAGAGAGAGAGAGAGAGAGAGAGAGAGAGAGAGAGAGAGAGAGAGAGAGAGAGAGAGAGAGAGAGAGAGAGAGAGAGAGAGAAGGGGAGAGATTAACTGAGAGTTGAGGAGCATGGAGCGCAATTAGAGGGAGGACGGCCGGACATTTCCTAAGGGTTGTAATCAGAAACCTTGAAGGACAAGGACGCCAGATCAACACATGGATAGATCCATGCAGCGATACTGTCCAGCAGACACATAGAGGCTCCCTGAGAGAGAGGGAGGGCGAGAGAGAGAGAGAGAGAGAGAGAGA
>OLKM01000135.1:253691-390926 GCA_900291075.1 Melanogrammus aeglefinus
CAGCTCAGGCGCAAAATAAAAAGTACATAATAAAAAACAGCATAAGCACCGCAGGTATAATATCATGGCAGTTAGAATAAATTAATAATGAGGGGCACATGGACGGATACGTGCGCACACACACACATGTGTGTACGTTGTGGGGTTACATAGACATGGGGTGGGGGCGGGGGGGGGGACACAGAAGGGCCAGCCTAGTTGGTTGGGTGGGTGGAGTGGTCACTTTTCTGGACATGTGAAGGTGGAGGGTCCGCTTCACTTGGCTACCCACGGCGACAGGCTCCCGCGCGGGTCAACTGCGCTGACAACCCGTGACACGCTAGCTAGCCAGAGACTCCCGCGCTACACTACGCGAGCACCTGCATACTTTATAGCAACGCTGGCCCGCGTTTCCGCAGAAGAGTTTATGAAGCACAGATAGAGTGTATTGGTAGAGGCAGACCTTGACGTAGGCAAGCAACTCAATAAACCTGCGTAGGGTGAGTTGAGACATGTAGCTAGCAGCCGTGCAATGCTACGCTACTTTAGGAATTTTCTTTGACTTTATGGTGGTACGTACTTTGTGGTACGTTTTGTTGTCCTGGCAATTAGGAGTGCACGGCTAATAGCAAACATGTATTGTAATATAATTATATAACCGTGACAAGTCTTTCTCTTATGGCCTCATATCATTTTTTTTATAATTTTTACTTTTTTGACAGCTTAGACGTCGATATGGGTGATGGAACATAATAAAAGGTTCTTACATTTTGGAATCCAATATTTTGGAAATGTTTCACTTCACTTTTCCTCGATTCCACTCTAATTTGTGACATTTGCGGAAAAGGTCTCCTGTTTATTACGCATTGATCAAAACAAAGATTTTCCTATGCTTCTGTATACCCAGGCTGTAAATAGACGCCTCCGTCAGCGTGGGTGTGCTTGTGTGCACGGCAGAAGAAAATACTGAAAAAATGGATAGCAAGTGTACAGTGAGGGAGTGAGTGAGTGAATGTGCGAGTATGAATCTGAGTACGAGTGTGAGTGTGAGTGTGTATGTCTCTCAGTGAGACTAGCTATGCACCAGTCCTTCACACAAAAATGTCAAGGGGGTTAGGGCTAGAGAATACAAATATGCTAGTGGAAAGAATAGTAATTCAAGCATAGCTTGAGTTAAGCAACAGTGAAAGCCAAAATCCCATTTCCTACAACGCTGTAACCTATTGTGATTCAATATGGGCGCGCGCGCACGCGCGCGCACACGCACACACACACACACACACACACACACACACACACACACACACACACACACACACACACAGGTTGTACCCTTGTTAAATTCCAAATGACACACTTGTAAAGCATGCACGGGGAACGTTGCAAGACATCATTATCGCTTGTAGAGTACAAGGTACGGCCCGCTGTGTAAGAGACCCACAACTATAAATCAATCCGGGGGGGGGGGGGGCCTATGGGAGAAAGGTATTGATTGATGGTGCCTTCCTGTCAGATAGATGTAGATAAGATGGACGAGGGTGAGGGGGAATAAAAAATGACAGACCACAGGGATGAGAAAAAAGTTGACTGTAGAGAATGCAACCAAAACGAGGAAGGGGGAGACATACAAAATGTTTGGGATTGCTTTTCACGTTGTGCAGCAAAATGGAAGCACTACAAAGATGGCTTGTTGTGTTGTGTATGTCAGCACAACGGTGGCGGTTTAAAAACACAGCAGAACGACGGGAGAAAGCTGTTCTCTTCACACAGCGAGGCCGTATCGAACTCCATCTTTGGAGTTCGATACGGCCTCGCCATGTTTCCATCGTGGTCCCTAAGGCAAGAGTGGAGGTATGACTTGTGCTTTGCATCCAACACGGTCTACCATTCAGGTTGTTCCTTGCCTGCCTTTATTCTAGGACTGGATTTTATTCATGACCCTGGCAAACATGACCATGAGGAATAACAATGCAAATAAAATATAGATGTAATATCAAACATCCCAGAAGGTAAGGAAGTGTGTCTGCTCACACACACACACACACACACACACACACACACACACACACACACACACACACACACACACACACACACACACACACACACACACACACACACACACACACACACACACATTTAAAATGCACTGGAAGAACTGAAGCATCCCTTTAGGGCTCCCATCTCATCACTGTTTGCAGAAAGATGGACTTATTTTCGGAAAGAAATTCAGTATTTTGGCTCATTTTATAGACCATCGAACAATGGACCCTGTGGAATCTGTATAATGTCAAATCAACAAATATGTCAATATTAGCCCACACTGTATTGACATCAAATAAGAACCAGATTATGATGTTAATTTTGGTTGCTCATCATGAGAAAGGCTAGCTGTCATCATGTTGCTGGAAAAGGTCGTAGTATTAAGTACTCTCTCTTTGATGCTGAAGGAAGTATGGCCCAACTCACACATGGCCACACCAACAGCAATGAAAATCCAGTCCCCTTCACGGTGTCCACGATGAGTTAAATGAACAACAAGAAGATAGGATCACAGAGCGGTGTCGATGATCATGTTGGACAGCAAGTTGGGTCATTCTACTTAGCACTTTTGCTCACTGATTTCTGATGCCATTGCAACTAAGTGCTGGCATGAAAGAATATCCTTTAAAGGAGTACCACATTATGAAACGATGGACGAATGAAAGTACAGTCATTAAGCTAAGGGCTGGGAAGCCTGCAGCAAAAGGTTTTGCTGTATCCTGATGTTTCTGTGGAATTTTTTCCTGCTGAAAAAGGTGAGCTATGAGTTCATTTTAAGTGAAGAGAGCGAGAGCGAGAGAGAGAGCGAGAGAGAGAGAGAGAGAGAGCGAGAGAGACAGCGAGAGACAGATTGCACCATTTGAAACTTCAACAAGATTTTCACATTTAGCTACAGGCCATCGTTAGCACCACTACAAACATCCCATGAGCCGCTATCGTGACCCCTGACCCTGACTAATAGATGCAACCAATCCCCAGATGGCTTCTGTCTGACAGCCAGACAGAGGAGGAGGCAAAGTGAGGGAGATTAGAACTGGAGATGAATGAGGTGCCGACGGTAGACATCATAAACCATGCATTAATCATTCATTCATTCATTCGAGCCACTCAGCGAGATGTGAACGGGTATGGCACTGCATTTAATGTAGGAAAAGAAAGAAAATGCATATACCTCTGCTGAGGAGGTCCTGGGTCCCAGGGATCGATTGTGAGTTGGACGTGGTGTGGTTTAGTTGTGATTGTCGCAGTGCAAGTTTGATTACAACCCTAAAAGGTGCAGTTGATTGAAATCCACAACCTCACTGCTAGTTTCTTCTAAATACTACACATTGAACCTCTAAATTGTAAAGCATTGAGACAATTTCTTACCCAAAAAGGAAAGTGCCTTAAATGCCATGTTTGAATTTATAACTTGTTTATGCATTATATTATTGGAGTTAGATAAGATGACCAAACAACAACAATAAAGTTCTTGTGTACACTTACGACAGCGATGCGTCCAATCTCCGCTGAAGCTTGGTGAATATCCGCACAACATTTTTTTTTGTACAAGCGAAACGAAAAGTCACATCACACGAAACTCAACAGGTACTGTATGCACTTTGAATCAGGGCTGGTAGCCACGATGGTGTTGAAAATGTGTGTGTGTGTGTGTGTGTCTGCTTTCTGCTAAAGTTGGTGTCGCCTGCCAAAAATTGAATTAACTTTGGAACCAATGAACAATGGGAGGAGAGGTGAGGCGGTGTGTTGTCTCTTATCAGCCAAATCAAACCCAACCGCGGTTTGACAGGCGGCGCTCTCTCTCTCTCTCTCTCATTCTCTCTCTCTCTCTTCTCTCTCTCTCTCTCTCTCTCTCTCTCTCTCTCTCTCTCTCTCTCTCTCTCTCTCTCTCTCTCTCTCTCTCTCTCTCTCTCTCTCTCTCTCTCTCTCTCTCTCTCTCTCTCTCTCTCGTTGATTCATTCCTCCACAGTTTGCTGCCTCGTTTAAATTTGACATTTGCCGAGTTTTCATCTAATCAGGAAGGAAGTTTGAAATTAATCATGCGTAACGTTCTCGTTGGAATCACGCCAGAAGAATATCTGTCTGTGGTCCTTCTTTTGTTTTTCTCACTTTCACTTTCTGTCCCTTCCAACGCGTTGAATGATGCCTGATTAAAAGAGATAGAATAACAAATTGGTGGCGGTTGTCCTCTTTTTCTATTGTGGCAAAAACAATTCATTCAAACACACACACACACACACACACACACACACACACACACACACACACACACACACACACACACACACACACATACACACACACACACACACACACACACAGACACACACATTACCACACAAACAAACACTTAAAATCCCAAACATGCAAACGCACACAAAATAGATCACACAGGACCAAAGGCTAAAAGCGCTCTGTGAACACAAACAGCCGACTACAATGGCTCTCATTCTCTGTGCCTCACTCGGTCGCTGGCTGTGTCTCTATAAATTACCCCTCAATTGTCCCCTGTACAAGTTTAACCCTCTTTACTCCTCTTCGTATAACGCTTCTCGGCACAGCCTCTGGTTCTCTCCTGCCTTTGATGTGTAACACCCCTGCACACACAAATAAATGCACATGCACACACACCCAAACCAGATTATCAACAAAGTGTCCACCTCTCACCATCCTCCGCTCCTCTATTAGTTTTTCTTCTCTCTCACCAATTTGAGTTTTTCTTCATTTCGGCTACTTCCATTCCTCTCCTGTGCCCTTTTTTGGCTTTCTTTTACGAAATCCAGGCTCCCTGATGTCATTTTACAGCATACGCTGCTGTCGTTTCCCCTTCTCCTCTTGTCTCTTCAACAATGCTCCTCAGCACTCTATACTTGGGTTCGCTAACCATTTAGGCGTCACCTAAAACCGCTTCCGTTAATGATCGCTGCCTGCTAGCGCCGTAGCAGAAGTCATGCTAGCTGGATTGAACGGCCCGCTCGATAGAGCTTCATGTCTTAACCACTCCTTGTGCAACTCTTAACCCTCAGTCGGGGATCTCTTTGTTTGGATTCGCCTCCAACGGTGTCTTAAGTGTTTTTTTTCTACTCATGTCTTCCCCTGAATATTTAGAAGCACACCTGGCAACCCATCACCAGACTACAGCACGTGGCGTTTTTGTTCTGTGTTACATTTAGATGAGAGACCGCAGAGCCCCGCTCTCTCACGCCCTCACAGGAGCGCAAATAAAAAAAAATAAGCTACCGGTGCACAGTATCACAATAGACGAATGTTGTCTGCTGTTTGCACCCTGATTCCACCTCTCCATTATTCAGACAAATTTGCTCCTCTTCCACAGCATTAGAAGTGCTAACGTAGCGTCGGGAGACAGCTTTAGCGCTCAAAAAAGAGAGGGGTAAACGTGTTTTGGCGAGACTAACAGGGGAAATATCGGCCCTATCCTGAGATAAACTTCACAAGCTGTTCTCCCCTCTATCTTTAGAAAGGACTCTGTTCAGTCTTTTAAGTCTTCAAGTTTCTTTAATTATTTCCTCATCCCTAGCTAAACTGAGTACTGTTTTACAACACAATACACCACCTGGAAGACAAATGGCTTCAGTTCAAAATCACCAAACTTTAAATCGAATGCCGTATTTTAAGCTTATTTTGTCTATTCTTAAGCAGGTGAATCAAACATCCGCTATTTGCTAAAAAGGCCTAGACAACAAAGTATTTTGCAAATGTTTCCATTGTCTGTCCATATCCGGAGGTACAACCCACTGCCAGTGGGGAAAGCAACGTATCCCTCCAAATGCACTCGGATCCAACTTTATATCGCGGGGGCAAAATGCACCGACCGACAAACATTCCTCCCTCCCGGGAGAGCAAACCTTTCATTCCACTCAGCTTCTCTTCCACCATCGGAGAGAGAATGGAAAGAGATGAAGGCAATCAGTTATTCTAGACATACTTGATTGGGTGAGAAGACACAGAAATATGCTTTGGGAGACGCTGAACTGCAATGCGTGTAATTTGATCAAGGAAAACGTATGCCAGAGGAGCCCCCTAACCATGTCAGTGTTGAATCCAACCTTCAGCACTTACAGCGCTAGATCGAGCCTTGATAATTATACTGCCTATCCTTTTTCTTTTTTTTTTACTAAATTCTTTATGGATGCATCGGCTAATTAAGAAAAAATAAAAAATCTGGGGCTTCATGTTTTCCATTAAATAAGAAAAAACAAATAACGGTGAACACAAACAGATGCGTGTATGTAATGTATACATTAAACCGTGCGCTAAACTGTGTTGCGGTTTTAGTGTTACAGGGCCGACGACTAAGCGTTTTTCCGAGGCTTGGCACTGTTGCTCTGCAAATCTCTTTATGAGCCTTTACAGGGGTTCACATGACAGAGTGCTGCTTTATGTGACTGCTCGCTCAGACGTGAAAGGATAAACACGCCGATAAAGTGCAGTCCTTCTCCCGTGTTACCCCGTTGATGTCAAACATTTGCCAGAATTAGTATTTAACTCGGCAGCTGCTCTTTTAAAGGCTAACATTTTGCACAGATTGAGTACACGTGGATACACACAGGTAAATACACACACACACACACACACACACTAATGCTCACATAACTGCCGACACACTTGGTTACAGCAAAGACCTACACACACAAATTAAATGCTCTCACATACACTCACCGGCGCAGGCCCATGGACACAAACACAAGCATAAACACACGAACACACACAGTGTGTAGGTTAGGTGAGAAGCCCTTGAGATTATAGGGCTTGGAGAGTGGAACAAACAAGTGATAAACGTGTTGAGATATTACTCTGAAGGAAAAACTGCGAAAGGTTAGCCAAGGACAACCGGCAACACACTCTTTACTCCAGTTCCCTTTTCAGTGATCAGATAGAAAAAGATATACAGGGGATTACTTCAGACAGGATCATGTGATCACGTGTTTGGCTGCTGTAGCCTGGAGGCACACACACCGCGAGAAAATATCAGTCAGACCGTGTTGACAGTACAAATGTTGCTCTCTCTCTCTCGCCCTCTTCCTCTCTTTGTCTCTCAGCCTCAGTCTCTAATCACCACCTAGCCCAGTGCACTACGGAGGGTACACGTTTACAACCAGAATCTCGAGGGACAGACACTTGAATGAACGCGTCATCGCCCCTTGCATGAGGCCTGGGCCGCTGAAGAGCTGAGTCAGCTGGGCTCTTTCTGTCCGAAGGCCCCCCAGCCCCAGGTGCTGATGCTGCTGGGGCCGCTGCTACAGTTCAATACAAACCAGGGAGCGAGGTGCTTTCACCCTCAAGTGCGTCTGTGTGTGCAGCTTTACAGATAAAGCAACCAGTCATGGAAAAAAGACGACCTGAAGCGAAAACACTCGAAACCCGTTCACACAAACACACACACACACACACGCACAGACACAGACACACAGAACTCGTCTTGCTGCAGAGTTTGAAAAACTCTGCCAGCCAGCAGAATCTGCAGAGGAGGAAGATAGAAGGAACATTACCAGTAAGAAAGAGGAGCTAAAAAGGTGGTCCATTTGTGCAGTGGTTCAATGTTTTTTCATATTCAAATATATATATATATTTTTTTCATATCATCCTCTCTATACAAAACACAGGCTTTCAAACGGACGTTCAGAAGGCGGAAGTTTGCCCCCCCGCTCAAGTTTTCCGCCATTTTGAAACAGAACAATTATGCTAATGTTTGCCAAGAGCCCTAAGGAAAGCTACGTTTGGGGCACCATCTGAAAAGGCCTGGACGAAACATCATGCCATGTTTCAGGTTGTTTACCTCCTTTCGTTCAAGATGCAACGCGGTCATATCTGCTTCGAGACAGAGACCCTAATACAATTATAGCTTGATTTGATATTCAGCCAAAACAGAGCCTGTTCATTCATGTCCTCAGTGTCCTTTACGCCGACACATATCATATTGCAGACAACATAAGTACATAATACAGGTTGCAACACGAAATGCGAGTCTTCTGGGGGTGAACTTATTTTCTGTGGTTGCACCGTTTCATTTTTTGCTGAATATCAACTGTAAAGGCAAATATAATCGAAGCAGAAATTATGGAAGAAAATGTGATGATTTTTGACAGACCCCTAGATTGATATTGAGTTAATGTATTATTAAAAATAATATGTCACCTCACTCTCTAATTAGCAGTTTCGTGCAGTACACGGGTGTCTCCGGACGCTTTGTACTGGGTATGCCCAAAAAAAATAAGCAACTTGTTTTGAACTGTCTTCTTCATCAATGTAACTGAATATGGTGTAAACTCGACTCCTAATAATAACACTGATTAATAACGCCTGAGCATATTTTTGACCCAGTGAAATACATTGGGCTGAACACTAGTCTAGACACACACAGACGCAAACCCATGATGCAATCGCTGATCTCCGCCTCCATCTCCGTGCATCATTTATACCAACGGGACGGCCATTACGTAAACCCTTCCCCAACCACTAGGTCGGACCAACAGACAAGCACACAAACAAACCCAGCAGACAGCATGACCTAATGAACTGCTCCTGTATTCAACTCTGGTGCCTCACACTGCACAGAGTCCTCTGGGGAGGGGATGTATAGGTACATAGGAACACGCTTACTAAATATAAACAAAGTGTTCGCAAGGCCTAATGATGTTTGACTCGGTCTAAATGGTATAGCTTCCTTATTTAATGAGCCGGATCGAGGGGAAAAAGTAGAGACACCATCGCTTGTGTGCGTGTATACATACAACACTAAGACCATCTACCAGCACTAACACACGTACACACAAACACAATATGTTCCTATGGACATTTTAATGTACAGCCAGTTAGTATCTCACTAAGTGGGTCTATTGTTCAGTGTAACAAGGATGGCAAGGAGGGGCTGTGCAAATTGAAAAAATAAAGACAGTAGAGGAGTATAGCTGGATTTAAAACATAGCATTCGTCTAAGTTTATATTGACTGAACAAGGAGCAGGAGAAATACATAGATCAGCGCATATCAGTTGGGTATGATGTTGAAAGAGCTCAGTGCAACCGGACCACAATCTTAATCACAGCCCACATGAACACAGCTGGGTTTTTTCTGCGGATTTATATCCGACAGTACATGCAGTATATTTCCATGTCACCACCCCCACGTTCAGCCCGCCATTTCGTTCTTATCGCCGCGCCGAAATCCTTGCTCCCGTTTCATCTCTCGTGTCCCACTGGCTCGCGATTGTCTCCCTCCCACTCTCCCCCTCTTCAGTCAGTCTGTCTCTCTCCGCCAAAAATGTCATTCCTCTTCTCTCATGGCGCCTGGCCCTCTAGCTCTCTATCTCAAAAGGGGACTAACCGATGACAGGCTCCGGTTCAGGGGTCAGCCGCCCTTTCGCTGTGATGTAAGCCCAGTAGTACCACACGGGGGAAGGATGGAGGGAGTGACAGACAGAGACAGAGAGGGAGAGAGAACGCAGTGAGGAGCTTTAGACAGGTTTCTTGCTCACCTTTCTCTAAATCTACACCTCTATTTGGGTCGTTGTTTCCCCCCCCCCCCCCCAGGTATTACTCTGCTGTCTTTGCTCTCTGGTGGTCTGCTTCTCTTTGCGTCCCTTACCCCGGTTTTTCGAAACATATTTCCCCTGTTCCTGCGTCGCCTCAAATCTCACTGCGCTCTTTTATTGTTAATATTAGTCACAATCCCGCCAACCACTCACCCACCACAGGGAACACGTCAAGGTTATATCAACGGGACATTTTTTCCATCAACAAATACGGCCTGAACCTTTTTTTTTTCCAATTCCCCCCTTTTCTCTTGACAACCTTGCGTGGATCAGTGTCCCATTCGTCCATTCATGCTTCTGCTGCAGGCGCTGTCAATGTGTACGCCACTGCTACAGTATAATGGGTTGCCCAGCGGCCTGAAGGTGTCTGAATGTGTTTTCTGAAGGAGTTTGTGGATATAGATAAGGAGTCTATACCTCAAATCCACACTCGTACTAGGCTTTGGGGTTTTTCCACTACATTGGTTGTTTTTGTTGTTGTTTTTGTTGTTTCTCCCTCCCCCCCTGGCTACTCCCGTGGTCTATCACATCCTGTGCCCATATGGAGACAGGTGAGGCCGTATGTGTGTGCTGAAGACACGGCAGATGGGAGTTCTGGTGTGTGTGTGTGGTAATGGGCCAAGGGTATGAGGTAAAAGCGTAAATCCTCCATTAGCGACGTGACCCTGTGTTTCTCTACTGTTTGCTGCAGTGCAAAGACCCATTAGGGAGACTCATTTCCTCTACCATGTTAGGATGGTAGTGGGACATATTCGAATGACTGTTTGTACATCTCTGTTCATCAACTGTTTGTACGTCTCTGCCTGTCTGTCCGTCTGTCTGTCTGTCATGTGTGTGTCCTTCCGTCTGTCTCTGTGTGCGCCCGCGTGTGTGTGAGTGAGTGAAAGAGAGAGAGCATGTGGGTGTGTGTGCACGTGTGTGTTGTGTTGGATACATCATGTAGTCTCCAAAATCTCCTCTTTTTGGTTGGAGATTGATACAATGATCAGGGCTTATCGTTTTGGAGTTCACTTTGACCTTTTTGCAGCACGCTGAAGACAAACACATGTTTTTCAATCGAAAGCACATCAGCATACTCAAACAAACAACAAACACACTTTGTTTCGGGATGCACTCCCACCCACAGTGTGTGATTCCCTGCACTAAAAGGCTTATGGATGAGGATCAGAGTGAGTATCTAATCTCACTCCAAAGCGACACACTTGCGATGACGCGAACCACCTTTCTCTCTGTCTCTGCTGCTCATGCGCACTGATTTCATGCTAATTATTCGCGCTTGGGGTCGCAAATTACAGCCGCAAATCACCGCAAATGACACCCAATCAAGCAGTGCGGTTGGAAAGGACGAGTTTAAAAAGGTAAGGGTGTGCTTTAATTGTGTTAAGTAAAACTATCGTTATCTGTTTGATAATGAATTTGTGGAAAAGCGGGATGTTTTAAAAAGGCAGGATTATGACAACGTAAAAGCTTGTTGGAAAAAGAACGAGTAGTTCTGTTTGCTGATTTAAGAAAATATAATTGTTCAGTTACTCGTTAACTTACCACAAACCCTTTCAACGCTCAGTACCCTTGGAGTTCTGTACGATATGAAAGTTTTCAGGGAAATATTTTGCTCTTAAACAAATAAATATATTTTTACCTACACAAAACATTGAAAAATGTACATACAGTCCCACCACCAAAGAGCAATATAGTCAAATATACATAAAAACATATTTAACTTTAAAATTTAGATTAAAGCAGGGAAAACACACGCAAACAGTCACACACATACACAGGTGTTAGCGTTTAACAATAATTACCAGTGTATCAACACATACTTCATGGGTCAATACCCCCTCCCCCATTTTATCCGTACTTGTACACTCCCAAATCAACACAGGCACCATTAATCCTAGCAGCTACAGCATGACACCAGTCCTCTGTGGAAAAGGTCCCGTCGGTGTAAGAAGCCAGATCAGAGTATTGGTATCAACCACCAGGTCTCTATTGAAGAATTCACCTCAACCTTGACTGGAGTGTTGTTCATCATGCTGGTTCATAACGCTTGTGAAACTGTTTCATACATATTCTCGATTTATAAAACTCAATGTTGGTTTCAGCTTAGAGGTATCCGTAGTGCCATGCTAATGTCTGACCCAGGTCTTGATGTGTCTGTCTGTCTGTCTGTCTGTCTGTCTGTCTGTCTGTCTGTCTGTCTGTCTGTCTGTCTGTCTGTCTGTCTGCCTGCCTGCCTGCCTGCCTGCCTGCCTGTCTGTCTGCCTGCCTGCCTGTCTGTCTGCCTGCCTGCCTGCCTGCCTGCCTGCCTGCCTGCCTGCCTGCCTGCCTGCCTGCCTGCCTGCCTGCCTGCGTGCGTGCGTGAGTGCGTGAGTGCGTGAGTGCGTGTGTTTGTGTGTGGGGGGTGGTGAGTGTGTCTGTCTCTGTGTATGTGTCTGTGTGTGTGTCTCTCTCTCTCAACACAATCAGCATATCATACATCCTCCTAGCCTTCGAGAGTTATTTGGCCTCCTTTACCGGTGGCACTCTGAAGGTTCAGAGTCAGCGTGGTCTGGATGGCCGAAATGTGAACTTTGACCTGTGCGGCAGTGCCACTCTGAGACCAGTGGGGTGAAATAGGTCAATTTAGCACTCAGCACTACCAATTAGATATTCCTTTGTGGGTATATTCAAGAGCACACACACACACACACACACACACACACACACACACACACACACACACACACACACACACACACACACACACACACACACACACACACACACACACACACACACACACACACACACACACACCATGATGCAGCGAATGAAAGAATAGTTCCAGCTTGAATAATGTGATATATTCTCAACCGAACAATAAAATAACATGATATATTCTCAACCCAACAATCTGCATACATTTAGCTTGGAAACTTGCTACAGTATACAGTATAAATACCAGTATATATTACAGTATAATGTGTGTGTGTGTGTGTGTGTGTGTGTGTGTGTGTGTGTGTGTGTGTGTGTGTGTGTGTGTGTGTGTGTGTGTGTGTGTGTGTGTGTGTGTGTTTGAGGTCATAGATGTGCTAGTTGTTAGGCATGCAGCCATTGCCCAGAGGCATGGCGGCTTGCTCCCTTATTTATCAATACAGTTCAGCCATCCAGCCAGCCTGCCCAATAGAGAGAGAATATGAATAAATAAACTGAGAAATGAAAATGCAACACAAAACTCCCGAGCAAGAGCCCACGAGTAAACAAACCGCAGCTGTGGGAAAATGATATAGGTTATATTTAATACAACTTAATACAACAAAAAATAAGTGACTTGTAAATAGAGAGTAATTAGATGTACCATTTTTTATTTGAACAGAGCTTTGCCAAGAGCTTTCTTTTGTTGGTGTCATTTGGTTCGATACATTGTGCGTGCTTGAATAAACCAATTGCACCAAGGCTTATTCAGAACAACAACGTGCTGTGCTGTCCTGTGACCTTGTCCCGGTTCTGAAGCTCAGAACGTTTCTTTCTCGGGTCCTGAACACTGAAGAGGAGACAAAAAACAGCGCTGATTGAATCCTTGTGTGTGACAAGTCTCTGTAGAAAAAAGACATTTCTCGGGCCCCCAGAATGACAAACCCCCGTCGACAACCCTAGTAGCCCCGTAGATGGTTTGTGTAAGGGCCAGTCTTGGCACGGCTCCCAGCATTGGACGAAGTTCGTCAAAGATGGCGTCTTTGCAACACACCCACAAGTGCTCAAGACACCCCCGGAGAACACTAAAAGTTACCCAACCTTTCTTAGCCGGATTGATTTCATTTAAACTATTCATAAAAAGTGTATCCTGTAGTGTAACCCATTAAAGGTGATCACATCCAAACGCTTATTTTTTTTTCACCATGCAGCGACCAAAAGCAGCGGCGGTTGATGAATCGGCATGCGTGTCTAATTACAGTCATTAACCGTGTGTTTGATTGTCTAAATTGTCTTGATTGAGATTCTGTTTAGTGAAGTGGCACAGGAGGCTACCAATTAAACCACACAGCGTGACAGGCAGGCTGGCACCGCTGCACACACGAGGACCCCAGACGAATAAAATCTGGTCAGCGTTACCTTTTGCTTTTTAATAATCATGATATTGTGTTGTCATTAGCTCGCCAAAAGCACACAACGGAATAGCTATGTGATCCCTTTATCTTTTGCTTTAGAACAGGGATTGATGTGTTTTTTTTTTTGGTATTTGCAAATTTATCTGTGGTTTGTTAACCACCGTTGTCCAATCAAAAACTCGAAAGCGAAACAGTACTCGAATCACCTGACACAGCTCTGCCCACCCCTTGTCCGTCTGCATGACAATGACTGAGTCTGTGATTTTGTTAGAGGTATAATGTACTCATGAATATTAATGAGGAAATGCTGTTGGTCATTAATATCAAGTGTCTATACAGGCAATTACAAAAAAAAAAAGCAGAAAGGCCAACATCGCCAAGGTAAACAAGAACGCATTTAGCAGTTTCATCAACATAATAATTTCATTTAAAAGAAGAACTGATTGATCAGAGGAACGAGGGACAGGATAAGAAATAATTCCAAGAACTGTTGCTAATAAGAGATGGACCCGAAGGACAATCGTCTACGTTAAAGCAATCCCCTTTAATCCCATAATCGATCGGTGATCAATCAAATCTACCATGTAAAGATGGCCTCTCTAATATGAACGGTTCATGAGTTCAGACCGGCACTCTGTCTGCCTCCACACTGGAAATACTCAGGCACTCACACACACACACACAGCAAAGAATAGAGCCTCAGAAACAGGGACAGAGTGCGGGCCCCATTCACTACATCTCCAAAAGCTTCTGTATCCTAAGTGTTTGACCATATTTCACTTCTCATCCTCCTGCTCTTCCGTTGCCCGGCCCCGCCGGGACCCCCTCCGCTGGGCTTCTCGGGGGGGGGGGGGTTTAAGGCCGAAGATGTTTTTGTCCTTACTCTGACACGTTGCGCTCCAGTGATTAATACCTCTGTGCCTCTCGTTGTCTCTTCCCCTTCCCTTCCTCTCCCTCTTTTTCTCTGTCTCTACCTCTCCCCCTCCCGTCACGTCAGACCCACAGACAGAAACACATATTCCATGCATTTTAGCCAGTTGTTGCCTCTCCCTCTCTCCCTCTCTCCCTCATTCTCTCTCTCGCTCTCTAACTATGAAGTTTCAGCATGACCCTGCATATTGTAGAATTATCATATCCTAGAATAACTCTCCTTTCTTACTGTCTGGAGGTGAGTTTGTGTGTACATGCATGTGAGTTTTTGTGTGTGTGTCTCTAATCAGAACAAATGTATGGCATGAAATGCTCCCACACAAACATGTAAAGGAGTACATCTACATGTCTAAATGTCTGTATACTTCCACACACTCCTACACACACACACACACACACAGACACACCTACACACACACAACCAAAACACACACACGCACAACCAATATACACACACAACCAAAACACACACACACACACTGAAACAGCTCCATGGATCTTTCGCATAGGGCAAAGATTCTTAATCCCATCCCAAAGAGAGGGGGCCTACTGGGGGGATTAGAGGACAGGCTACGGGCGGCTTGACTGTGTGAGGGCATGGAGGAGAGAGAGAGAGAGAGAGAGAGAGAGAGAGAGAGAGAGAGAGAGAGAGAGAGAGAGAGAGAGAGAGAGAGAGAGAGAGAGAGAGAGAGCGAGCGAGAGAGAGAGGAAAATCGGGAACAACGGGGCTGCACGCCAGCAGACAAATTGATCGTTCATCGCACCGCTTTGGCAACCTGATTTGTGTGTTGGGATTGTTTTCCTGGAAGCATCAACCGCATTTCATTCAATTATAAGAGTACCCTGGGAGTGATGGAAAAAAACCCTTGTATGGTAAGCTTAGTTTAGTAAACAACCAAAAACCATGCAACACGCCTTGGGAACAAGGCTTGGTTCGATCGCTTCCACTCCCCTTGGACGGCGTGTTGAGGCATATTTTATGACTGTAAAATACAAGCTCTGAGATGTAGACATTTGGTTCGGGTCTGCCGAACATCAATTTGCAGTGTGTTTTATGTGCATGCATGTTGGCCTCAGCTTAGAGGAATCCGTCGTGCCATGCTAATCCCTGGCCAAGAGAGCCATTGCAAGGTCTTGATCTCTCTCTCTCTCTCTCTCTCTCTCTCTCTCTCTCTCTCTCTCTCTCTCTCCCTCTCTCTCTCTCTCTCTCTCTCTCTCTCTCTCTCTCTCTCTCTCTCTCTCTCTCTCTCTCTCTCTCTCTCTCTCTCTCTCTCTCTCTCTCTCTCTCTCTCTCTCTCTCTCTCTCTCTCTCTCTCTCCCCCCCCCCCCATCCGATAGGATCCTGAAGTTGCACTCACAAATCATCCCTATTCTGCAATCATAATTATTCCTAATTATTCATTCTTTATTTACTTTCACTCATATTTCAGCAAACCTCTCCCACATGTATATCGTCCTCCTTGCGGTCGCCACCATTAACACCAGCGGAAAGGAAGGAAGGATAGAAGTACGCATCCCAGTCATGTTAATCGAATGCAGAGCGCGGGGAGCTTCAAACGAGGTCTCAAACAATCCCCTACAGCGCCGCGGCCTCTGAACACAGGCTCCCACAGGAAGCGGCGATGCTAACCCTGTGAGCTACTTCTCTGCACCCCCCCCCCCCCCCCCCCGTGTCTCTGATTCACCTCCAGGGCGCCCACACGACTGCATTTAAAATGCATCTCCGGCCAGCCTCCGCAGACACAATCCAGCATGCACGACGTCGCGTGTGCTGGCCAATGCAACGGGTCTAGATGCGAGGGAAGTGGGATTATGGACAGTGAAAAGAAAACACAGGCTGACATGGGAGTGGGCTGGCTGGTGGGCTTTAGGAGGGAGTGAGTGGGCCTTCCTTCAGCTGTTTGCGGTGATTGAGATGTCTTGTGCGTGGATCTCTCTCCACAACAGTAGGCTGGCGTTTATAAAAACAGACTCTGGCTGGCAGATGTTATGCTTCCAGGCTAGAATCCAGCCAAAGCAAAGTATGCAATTTATGAGGAATGGATTGTGGTGCCAAAATGAGTCGGTTGTGTTTATCTTCTTAAATTGCCCTATGAGGAGTTCAGGGAAAAAAAGGAAAAGGCAACATCATTCAATATGTAAATCTCTGTGTGTATATATTTTACTCCTCGGTTTTTCCAATCAAAACGGCTACCAGATACCATCTTTTTAATTTAATTTCCATATGGGGTAGCTTCCTTAAATCCCCATAAGATATGTATGATATCATTATTATTATGCCAAATGTAAATTAACTAAAAGGTGTAGTAAATGCCCTTTTAATACGGTATATGAGTGAATCCACGCTGGTGCTTTCCGTTTAGATTACATGACGGCCAACATGAAGCAATGGATATCGGGGTGGAGATGGCATCTGTCCAAGTTTACTTAAGAGTGTGTGTGTGTGTGTGTGTGTGTGTGTGTGTGTGTGTGTGTGTGTGTGTGTGTGTGTGTGTGTGTGTGTGTGTGTGTGTGTGTGTGTGTGTGTGTGTGTGTGTGTGTGTGCGTGTGTGCGTGCGCATGTCATTGGCTGAGTATGCATGTGTGTGTCTGCTTGCGTGTGCGTGCTTGTGAGTGTGTGAGTAATGCATGTGTGAATGTGAGTTTGTGCATCTGCGTGTGTGCGCGCTTGTATGTGTGTTAAACCCCATCCAAATGTAACTGATGGATTTAATCTGTTCATTCAGTAGGTCATCCCGAGGATACTGTTCTACGAAAGCTGGCGTTGAAACATTGACACACAAACCCACATCATACAGTAGGCGTCCGTTTAACTACATCACGCTGTGTTCAATGTGAAGCACAGGCTCCAGGTGTTTAAACAGATTCCCTCACTCGACACTTTCAAGGATTAACCAGTTGTTTACTGACTAACCTAGCCACACTGGGTTACACACCAATTACAGTATGTACATACACTGTGTGTGTTTCAATGAGTGTGTGTGTGTGTGTGTGTGTGTGTGTGTGTGTGTGTGTGTGTGTGTGTGTGTGTGTGTGTGTGTGTGTGTGTGTGTGTGTGTGTGTGTGTGTGTGTGTGTGTGTGTGTGTGTGTGTGTGTGTGTGTGTGTGTGTGTGCGAGCGCACACACACACACACACATCATTGAAACACACAGTGTATGTACATACTGTAATTGGTGTGTAACCCAGTCGTGTGTGTTTGTGAGTGACTCAATGAGTGACTGAGGTTGACAAAAGGGGGAGGGAGAGGAGGGGTGCTAGGCCAGCATGGAGCTCTAAGCTCCCCCCCCCCCCCCCCCGAAACACCCCCCTAACCTCTCCATGTTACATTCGTCGTGCGACAGGACTGGGAAATCTCTTAACAACTGGATTCCATTTAGCCCCAAGGTTCTCCACCAGGAAACACCTGCTTCTCTATTATCCAGAGAAGAACACTCTTCATGTACTGGGGAATGGGGGGGGGGTGGAACAAGCACACACAAACACACACACACACACACACACATATACACACACACACTCTATCCACTGTAGGGTTTCTCAGTCGTGAGATTTCTATCGCCATTTCCGTTTGGCAGAATCGAGAATGAGAAATGACTTAATGTTTGAAACTACCAGTGAAGCTAAAGCACAACATGAACAAAATAAATTCTTCGTTTTCCTTGTTCATTTTAGGTTACGTCTAGTGTCAATATATAAAAAAAAGTACAAACCCACCCACACGGGCTCAGAATCGCAAGTCTTCCGTCATTATATATGGCCCGGAAAGCATCAATCAAGGCCTCACATCACACTCGTAGAACCTACATTTTCCACAGAAGTTCTTGCACTTGGCCTATTGTATTGAATCCCAACATGTCATTCGTCCTCTTCTGCAAAGGATTCTCAGTTCAAAGACAGTGCCAACCATTGCTCTAAATAGCGATGTGACAGATGTCATGGTGCTTTTATTACGTTGACTTAGTCCACTGCATACTTACTAAGACTGTGATGGGCCCATTTCCCGTGTGCATCAACCGTGCTGAAATATGTATGCATACCCTCTTTTTGGCAGGGCTTTGCCGTATAACAGGGTCCAACAAATGCCATATGAACTGACAGACTAACAAGTACACCACACCAAAATAGATGTATTCGATTTGGGTCACCTACATAGCAAAAAAAAACTTCTAGAAACAAATCTAACAGTATCAGAGCCCATTTGCCTTGCTTTACAGTCAAGCTTGTTTGTCTGATTGCTTTTAACAAAAACAATTTTTTTTCACATTTTTTTTAACTGACATGACACTTACACCAGTAGTTGTGGGGCTAGATTCCCACAGCCACGCCCGCACTGCCATGCCAACAATGCCTGCACTTACGACGTCGTAAAGGCCTTTAACTAATGGCGTCCGCCGTGAATAAATATTTATAAGAATAGGTTGCCGTCATCCATTAGCAAAGAGCAAAAAAAACATGTTGGACTGAATCTCAATCCCCGGAGATCCTTGTGAAGAAAGTGACCGCTGACTAAATATCTGCGTTAGACAGTGATGACAGGGCGTCGGTTTGAGGAGAGCGTTTTTTCCCTGCTCTCAATTTGTCACAAGGCAAGCACAAAGTTGATAATTATGTGCGCTCGGCCGCTATTCTTGAAGGCTGTTCTCGAACGCTGTTCTCCATGACGCCATTCTTTTCTCTCTTTTCGGCGGCACTAGAGATTTCAATGCTGCGTTGGTACCTGCACCAAACCACAAATAGCCTACCACCACCACCGCAAAAAACAAATAACTCATGAGAGTACATGCACTAACACGTGACCTTTAGCATCTCTCCATCTCTCTCACTCTACACACACACATACACTTTAGCTTTGGACCATAATTGGATGCCTGGCCTCATGGATAATATGGTCTTGCTAAAGGTGTACGCTGATTAATGATGGTAGTTTCCACTTCAGGTCTGACCGTGTCTAGGGATAGGGTTTGCACGGGATTGCATCTTGATGAGCTTGGTGTGTATGTGTTTTGTTTTTGTGTGTGTGTGTGTAGGTGTGTGTGTGTAGGTGTGTGTGTTTGCGTGTTTGTGTGTTTGCGTGTGCGTGTGCGTGTGTGTGTTGCGTGTGCGTGTGTGTGTGTGTGTGTGTGTGTTTTGGTTGTGTGTGTATGTGTGTGTATATTGGTTGTGTGTGTGTGAGTTTGTGTGTGTAGGTGCGTGTGTTTGTGTGTGCTTGTGTGTGTGCGTGTGTGTGTGTGTGTGTGTGTGTGTGTGTGTGTGTGTGTGTGTGTGTGTGTGTGTGTGTGTGTGTGTGTGTGTGTGTGTGTGTGTGTGTGTGTGTGTGTGTGTGTGTGTGTGTGAGAGTGCATCTATCCTGTTTGTCTGTGATTGCTCCTGCCACATACGTATTTCATGTTTGTCTGAATGTGTTTATCCGTGTGAGTGTGCGTGAGTGCACATATGCATGTTTTTATTTTTTCTTCTATATTTTTTTCCACCACCTCACACTTCTCTGGTCCTCTGGGAGTGAAGAAAATAAAAAAGAGGCAGAGGAAGGAGAAGGAAGAGGGTTTCGAGAGGTGAGGCAAATGGATGAAGACAAGACTTCTGGATGGATCAAGAGACAGAGGAGGAGGAGGAGGAGGGAAGGAGGAGGAGGAGGAGGAGGAGGAGGAGGAGGAGGAGGAGGAGGAGGAGGAGGAGGAGGAGAATCTTGGGAAAGAGCGACAGAAGGAGAAGAGGCAGTGAGCAGCCAGCGAGAGAGATGGATTGGATGGAGAGGACCATGAATGACAGGACGAAACAGGCGAAGGGGTGGGAAAGAGGGAGGGTGGAAGGGAGGGATGGATGAAGACTAGGGGGAAAAAAAAATATTATCCCTACCCACAACATGCACCAACTCCACTCAGCTCCCACCATCGTTCATGCAAGGCACACACACACACACACACACACACACACACACACACACACACACACACACACACACACACACACACACACACACACACACACACACACACACACACACACACACACACACACTGCTATCTGTCTTGCTGTCAACCTTGGTCTGGCAGGCGGAGTGCCATGGCAACAGTTCACACTGATTTTTTTTTTTCCCGTTCTGAACTCCCATTCTCCGAGTGGGAGAATGCGAGAGAGGGAGCCATCGGGTGTGAGTGAGAGGGCGAGGAATGCAAAGAAGTGAACACGGACAGACAGGTGGACGGATGGACAATTTCCGTCTGACCATTGATGACCCAACAAGACAAGGCAACAGAGGGAAAAGCCAGATCAATAGATCCATCTTACCACAGAAGAAGAAGAAAAAGAAACAAAAAAAACACACAAGCGAAAATGGCAACACAGCAGCTGTTCTGTGCGTGGGAGAGGGCCGGTTAAAGAAAGGAGAGGACGGGCGGCAAAGGAGCTGACAGCAACTGGGGAGACGGAGAGAGATGCAGAGATGGGGAACATAAAGATGGGGAGATGGATGAGGCCCGAGGATCAGACATGATGAGAAAGTTGTAAAGCCCAGGGTTTAGCCTTTCATGAGCTCACAGAAATACCCACAGACACCCTTTGAAGTGGCTGCGAGATTTAGGGCTCAGAACTTGGACAACAGGGAGAACGAGGGAAACAAGGCAGAAGTCTTTGTTGGAGACGTACGCCGACGCCAAGATAGCTCCATACCTGGAGACCGATAAAATCAAATGAGAGCCAGGCGTCTGATACCAATTCGGACAGGTTGGAACTGCACGGCAAATCAACTTTTTCGTGTTTTGGAACAGGCAGCGTGTAAGCGATGTGTCTCGCGTTACAGCTCTGTCGCTTAACAAGGACAGTGAAACAAGCTAAGATTGAAAGAACAAAGTTTATATTGCATTAAGTGTCTTGAGTTACCATTCCCCAGTGTGGCAAATAAAGTACAGAAGGCTCACTTTCCACATCCGCACACGCACAAACACACGCACACAGTTCCCAAGCAGGTTCCACAAAGAGTGTAAGCCTTCTCAAGCCCTAGTACCAAATAGGAAAAGCAATCAACAACTGTATTTCATTGGAATTGAAATCCAGTCGGTAGGCAAGTTTTGTCTGACGTAACAAAATAGGAAAAAGCAATCAACAACTGTATTTCATTGGAATTGAAATCCAGTCGGTAGGCAAGTTTTGTCTGACGTAACAAAACGAGCGAGAGAAAGTCAGAGAGAGAGAGAGAGAGAGAGAAAGTCAGAGCGAGAGAGAGAGAGAGAGAGAGAGAGAGAGAGAGAGAGAGAGAGAGAGAGAGAGAGAGAGAGAGAGAGAGAGAGAGAGAGAGAGAGAGAGAGAGAGAGAGAGAGAGAGAGAGAGAGAGAGAGAGAATGCAAACACATTTGGTGGATTAGCTGGAGCCCCAAGGTACTAGGAGTGATATAACAATATCCTGATAACTCCAGGTGCTGCCACCCAACTAATCTCAAACTTGGAGACTTGCAATCACATTCAAAATGGGTCTAATGCTTCCTCTTATTGGAAAACGTCAATTGGGCGCTCACAATGCGTGGGTGCCCTGCGTTACAAAAAGATTACCGTTGGCAGGTAAATGTCTTTCTCAAATTTTGCCTAAACTTTGGAAAGAAATAACAAATAAAGCGTTTATAACAAAATCTATAAACACTTCGATTTCAGAAAATTTCTTTAATGGCAGAAGCAGCAGTGACATTTAAAAACAACGGCATGTTGTCAGAGCTGTGTCGTTAACATTAACGCAAAACGAGATAGCATAAACAAATGGATACAGCGATGATATAATGTGTATGGCCACGATGAGTCAGAGACTCTAAACAGAGCTGGGTTCCTTTTCTGTTTGAAACGTCGCAGTCTTATGTCTCTTTGTTTTCTCTACAAATACAGTTCATGTCTGCGTGTGTGCCTGCACCACCTGAAGCAGTTTATCTTTTTAGCAAAATCTGGACACGCCACACACGCAAATAAACACACCTCCATGATTCACCCTGAAAGATCCTCATACTCTCTCCCCATCTTTGCCTCTCTCTGTGTTTGTCGGCATTTCTGTATCACCCCCCCGGCTCACCAGCACCCAACACACAACACACAGACTCCCCTCCTGCAGTCCGTCTCATTATTATCCCCGAGCTGCTTGGGAGTGCACCGACACACGCCCACATGTGTGTGCGCATGCAGGCACAAACAAGCGGTGCGCGATACGCATGCACAAACACAAATCTTTGGGTGTTGTCTGAATTCAAATCGATCTCGCCCTGATAGCGCCGCTGAAAGATCCCGTTGAAGAGCCAGCCGTCACACCCCCCCCCCCCTCGATTTGCTCTAACAAGCATCGATGCTGGGCAGACCACGGCCTTCTGGGAGTCCGATGCTCTGGTGTGACTAGGAAACTAAAGCAGGAAACACAGGATGTTGCACTGGAGATCTCACACACACCAACACACACACACTCACACAAACACACACACACACACACACACACATATGCGAGGGTACATCTTTGTACAAAGATGTGAGATCAAGTGATAAAACAAGACGCTTGCTGGCACATATACACCGTGGTCACGGCACAAAAATTAACATATTTAAATGTGCATGTAATGTGTGCAAGCTCATTGGATAGCCTGCACAACGGAAATATGATGTTTATTAGATGTAGATTTACAGCAAACCCATCAAAATACTTCATACGCTGACACATTTTGGCGGGAAAATCAGCATGCACCACCAAAACATCACCATGGGCAAGTTGTTTGTGGGTGTGTGGGTGTTTTAATGTGCGTCTATGAGTAATATATGCAAGATACAATTACATGAGTGTATGTGTGTTCATGTGAATGAAAAGTGTGTGTGTGTGTGTGTGTGTGTGTGTGTGTGTGTGTGTGTGTGTGTGTGTGTGTGTGTGTGTGTGTGTGTGTGTGTGTGTGTGTGTGTGTGTGTGTGTGTGTGTGTCTCCAAGAGGAGAACAGTTTAGTGATCCATGTCGCGTCCATGATCCTTGCCTGCAGCAGCAGTAGCAGGTGGATGCACACAAACACACTCACACACACAAACACACACACGTTTCTCTTTCTCTCACCCATTTGCTTGTTCTCTACCACCAACTGTCTCCCTTCCTCTTCATCTCTCTCCCTCCCTGAAAATCGTTCTTTGTCTTCCATCTGATGGGGATTTGTGCTGCTTGGGGACTGTGATTGTAATTCCTGGGAAAGTCTTTTCCTCACCTCCCAGGTGTTAGAACGGTTTGAGGGAATGAGTCTACAATGGACCCACTTTCTATTACAGCCTAAGCGGTCGGAATACTTCATGGGGAAAGGAAGTTTGTCGAGGTTCTACGAACCAATGAATGGAAACCACTGACAAGGAACAAAACACAGCAGCCCTGCAGTGAGTATAAAACAAGTGCATCTGCAAAGGGCTTCTTGGGTCGCGGCCAGTTGCCAAAATAAAATCTACTTATTTTGATAAAGCTGCCTGCTTTAGCTGCCTCCCTGTCCCTGGGAAAGGATCAGGTATCCCTCCCTCACACCCCAGTCAACACACCTCTGCACATAAATACGCAGAAATAAGGCAGAGAACAGGATACTCCCTCTCTCTCTCTTTCTCTCTCTCTCTCAAACACCTCCAAGTGTCTCCCTCCACTCCTCCATACTTTCTGCAGCTCACGGGCCTGTCAGGGCTGTCGTTCTGCTCGGGGGAGCCGCATCAAAACCCCCATCACTTCATCCTCTCGCACCGGGAACGCTTCCTCTATACCTGGTCTTATGCACTGATGGCCAATGGCGCACGGTTCATCAATTATGAAGAGGGGGGTCGGGGGGATTCATCTCATTGTTAAATGTGTCATAGGGAACGCGCCATACACACAAATGCAAACAGTAATTCAGTTCCAATCCATTATTCCATCCATGCACTGAATTGTACTTTTGTACTGTTATTCCCACTATTTTCATCTCCTTTTGTGCGTTTGACTCTCACTGTGTGTGTGTGTGTGTGTGTGTGTGTGTGTGTGTGTGTGTGTGTGTGTGTGTGTGTGTGTGTGTGTGTGTGTGTGTGTGTGTGTGTGTGTGTGTGTGTGTGCCGTGCATGCATGCACGGCACACACACAGTCTCTGCAGTCTCTCTGCATCCCACTTCCAGTCTTGCAATATTACTTTTGAAGTACTTCACACCGTGAAAAGTGGCGCAATATGAAAGGAGAAAAAAAAACAGCGATGCAGCATTGGCCGTCTATTTGCACTCCAACCCACGCCAAAACGCCTCCATGGAAAGCATTTACAAATAGCAAGGCCAAGGTCCTCCATCTTTGTCTCTTCACCTATCAGCCCCCCATCACACACGCGCGCACATTCACGCTCCACCACTATTCTAGAATCCTACTCGAATAATCCATAGGAGAGGTGTGAATTTGTTGAGTCAAGTGCTGCTGCAGTTGCTCAACTTGCTCTGGCAGGTGACAGCGAGCACACGCGGCTAATGGAAGGTAAACACCGCACCTGGAACTAATGAGCAATAAAGGGAGAGGGCGAGGGGAGAGAGGGAGGGAGGGGGAGTATTGTCACTGAGCTGGCGCTGGTTTGCACAATAAAAGTAAACTGTGAGAGAAGTATTTTCTGTTTTTAAGTGTGTAATGGCTGTTGAGCTCCACAATGTAAGGCTTGGTCTGTCTCTATCAATCACGAGGCCAGGTGATTAGGTGGCACGTTGGAAACAAGTGACGATGATGACGGTAACAATGGCGGTCATTAAAAGTCACACTTAAAATTCATGTGGTAGTCAGAGGCAAGCAAGCCGGTTATCATATTTTCAACATTGTAGTGCAATTTTGAGCGCACATTTTTGGAACGTTATTTTCCGGTTGCTCGTCCATTAAAAAGATTTGATGGACGAGGGACTAAACGCGCATATCAACACTTTGAACAAGCATGTCAACAATATGAACGCGGACAACAACAACGTGAACACGGACATCAACAACGTGAACACGGACAACAACAACGTGAACACGCACATGCACGTGTTCATGGTGCACTTGCACTCAGCGCTGCTGGAAATGGGTGAGCCACAGAGAGATGACCTGGGAGCGAGAATGGCGGTCGAAGAGGGGCACATATTTTATTTATAATTACAGCGTATATTATTCAATGCCCCCCCCCCATCTCCGACGATGGGTGCTACTTGGAGACAAGACCATTACCTAGTCATCATGTGTAAGAGCTGTTTCAGTCTTGTTTGAACAACATTCAGTGTGCGTTCACACGCACACACACACACACCTCCAGTGGCAGTGGTAGTGACACACACACACACACACACACACACACACACACACACACACACACACACACACACACACACACACACACACACACACACACACACACACACACACACACACACACACGTGTAGTACACTCATGTTGAAAAATGATGGCTTGTCACTAAGTGAAAGCATTGCGAGACAGAAAACACCCCCTTGATTATTCTTGAGCGGTTACATCACAGGCATCCATGGTAGCCTCTTTCCGAGCCGTGTCACTCTCAAGGTGTCCAATAGTTACGGACATATCCAAGCTTCCCTCCACCTCCCTCTGAAATAATACATTCAGACCCCTAACCTTTCCCCCCCGCCAAATAACTGTTGGGGTGCAAATGCACAATAATGCAACAATAGTAATAGTAGTAATAGTAATAGTAATTACTAGTAATAGTAATAATAATAGTAATAATAGTATTAGTAGTAGCAGCGTCGGTGGAAGGAGCAGCGCAGGAACAACGTAGGCCGAATCAGAGTCCGATTCGAAACAGAGCATGTCTTGGTGTTTTTCTTCTCTTTTTCTTCCACTCAGACAATAGAGAACAAAACAAAGGAGACAAGGCTGGCAAGCCGCCCACGCTGGCTGACAAGGAACCAAGAGAGATAATCAATACTGGCACATGTTGGGATCATACTGCTATGAGAACTCTGCTTAACGCGAGCCAATTCATGTGTTTCCCCTTCTCGACATGACTTATGTATTGCATCAATTTTCCTTGAGCCATCTGACCCGGCCTCGTATTTAGAAAACTGTTTTGGGTTTATAGCTTTTTAGAAGTTCATGTCAGAAATGTTGGGGGAGGTGAAGGCAAAATCTCTCAATCTGTGTGTGTGTGTGTGTGTGTGTGTGTGTGTGTGTGTGTGTGTGTGTGTGTGTGTGTGTGTGTGTGTGTGTGTGTGTGTGTGTGTGTGTGTGTGTGTGTGTGTGTGTGTGTGTGTGTGCGTGTGCGTGCGCGTGCGGGAGAGACAGAGCAAGACAATGAGATCGATGACAGAAAAGTTGACACAAATATATCATGAGAACGCCCTTGAAGACAGAACTGCACCCACACCCACTCTGTCACACCAGTGTTAGGTGCGCACACAAACACACTAACACTCACGCACACAGTTCCTGCGCGACCTTGACACCTCGCTAATATCTTGGCTCACACGGCGCCACGCGAGTCGCCCCTGCTGTCAGAGGATCTTAGTGTCTGAGCGGGAACCGTCACTGCATTCTCATCTCTCGCCTCTCGCACAGAATCCACTCTGAGTGCCTCCAAACCTAAGCTTGTCTCATGCTGTCGCCTATTTCTACCAAGAGTTATACTGTCACGGATATACTTTCAAAGTAAGTTTTTTGAAACACAACCAGGGTGCTGCATACCAGCGGCGTCGGCGGTCGATATTGCCTGACAATGTCGGCTGCGGCTCAGAAGGAGGTTGAAGGGGGAAAATGTGTTTCTTCATAGAGGCGGCTCCGTCCACACTGGCGGTCGTAATGCCATCCTAACCCCTGGATAAGTCTTTGAGTGCTCTGACTGCAAAAGTCACTGATGTCTATAATTGAGGCTTGGTCAGTCTAGAGGAAAAATGCATCCTCACACAGTGGCCTCTATTCTCTCCCTCTCCCTCTCTCTCCCCCTCTCTCTCTCTCTCTCTCTCTCTCTCTCTCCCCCTCTCTCTCTCTCTCTCTCTCTCTCTCTCTCTCCCTCTCTCCCTCCTCTTTGTTATGTACTTTTGTAAGTGCATGCAGTTACTATGTCTCCAACTAGCGAGAACAGAAGCTTCTCTGTGGCTAATGTTGCTAATCTCTACAGGGAATGGGAAGTACAGGGAGTACATTTAAAAAAGAAAGAACACATATTTCGATCTCCAACTCTGTGCCTAATCAGTAGTACACAGGGAAAAACACAACACTCTTATTTATTTTTTAAAAGTCTAAAAAAAATACTTAAAAGTGCTATATTTAGATGCAGATTTTGCCTCTATTCTTTACACTCTGGTTTGGTAGGCAGCCTCAACCCAAAAATGCAACACAACATCCCATTTGCTTTACTTACTTACTAACAGTTGTACGTTTTATATTTTTATTTTTATAAGCTATTGTGTCTATCAAAGGACGCCTTTATTGTGAAAGATCGAGGACAGGTAAAGGTGATTAATAAAAGGCTTTCAGAAAGGTTAGGTCAGATAAGGTGGAGATCATCGTCCGGTTATGGGTGAGGTTGCGGTCACACTGGGAGAAGGTAAAGGTTAGGAGTTGGCATCCAGTGAACACTGTAAATAACCCCATAGAATGATTTCACTGAGCTGGTGGGCGTGAGTCAGCATTAGCTGGTATTTGCGCATGAAAAGTGCCAACCTGAAAGCATTGCGGTCTAACATACATTATAGTATGAAAAACAGTGATACGATGCAACACTGCAATGACCTTGTGGGGATATGCCAAGTTATATACAATATAATTAAACTCTATTAGTCTCTGTATTGGACAATTATTCATCCATTTACCACAGCTTGGGAAACACTTAGAAAGCGGTCTCGATGAAAAACAGTAAGCACAAATTTAATGCAGGTTTAAGTTCCAATTATGTCGAGCGAAATGCACTGTGCCGACGAGAGCCGTGCTCTTACCGCTGGGACACGCAGCGGCCGCGAGAAACACCGTCACCTCGAAACCCCGTCACCTCAAAACCCTCCACGATGTGTGAATTAACCAGGGGCAGAGAGGTGTGTTGCTGTCAGAAGGGGGGTGCGGGTGTCAGGGTGTCAGGGTTCTGCTGGAGGCGAGTGTTAGCGGGGTTAAGCCGGATAACAGTCTGCAGTAGAGGCAAAGTGGGGTTGGTGCTGGGGGTGGGGGTGCAGGTGGTGGTGCCAGGGTTAGACGAATGGTAAGCGGACTGGGAAGACTCGGAGAAAGATGATCGGTGTTGCCTGGTCAATATCGAAGTGGACGAAGAGGAAGAGAGGGAGGAGGAGGAAGGAAGAGTGGGAGGAGGAGGAGAAGGAGGAAGAGTGGGAGAATGAGGAGAAGGAGAAGGAGGGTGAGACTGAGGAGAATGAGGGGGAGGATAAGAAGGAGGGGGAGTAGGAGGAGGAGGAGGAAGAGAAGGGGGAGGAGGTGGGAGAGGAGGAAAAGGAAAAGGAGATGGAGGAGGTGGAAGAGGGGGAGAAGAAGGAGGTGGAGGAGGAGGAGGGGGGTAATGAGGAGGAGGAGGAGGAGAAGGAGAAGGAGGAGAAGCGGGTGGAGATACCGCAGGAACCAGTTGCAGATGACTTGCAGCTCGTCCCAGGAGAGGTCGTTTTCCTGGGCGTCACTGGGGATCAAATCGTCCGTTAACAGTTTTAGTCCCAGCGGTGAGCCCGTGTATGTGTGTCTGCTACATGTGCACCAGAGCCATGCCGCGTTCCCCTCTGTGACTAGAGGCCCATTTCATTTTCTTTTTTTTACGCTGAGCAATCCACACTCACTTTCCCAGCAGGCGCTGCTGGCTCCATTTCCGTGGGCTGACACCACTTGAACTTAATGTAAATTGGCGGATATCCTGTTCCGCAGGCACGCAGTGACGCGGCCGACGCAGACAACAAGAGGCCCGGGGTGAGGACCCAATGCGCACATGACACTGTCCCACCAACACACCAATGAAAAACAGTCCAGAGTATTCCTGTTCACACACAGCCATTTACAAACTGCTGTGTCTGTGCGTACGCACGCACATGCACACGCACACACACGCAAACACACAGACAGACATACACACAGTCTACTGGGTTAGCTTTACACACCATGGCCCATTAGGAACCCTTTGAAGTGTCGGGCAGGGCGGCTAATGGTGTGGTATCAATGTGAGGGGAGCCCGCGGCCTGTCTGTCTGTTAAGCCCTCTGACTCATTCTGCTGAGTCCACACTTTATTCCCCTTGCCCTTGTCCCACAACACCACCCCCGACCAACCTTACCCCACCCCTGGACAACACACACACACACACACACAACTTCGTTTTCCGGAGTAGTTCGGAGGAGAGTGGTTCCAGCAAGAGGGTGTGCTACTGAGAGAGAGAGAGAGAGAGAGAGAGAGAGAGAGAGAGAGAGAGAGAGAGAGAGAGAGAGAGAGAGAGAGAGAGAGAGAGAGAGAGAGAGAGAGAGAGAGAAGAGAGAGAGAGAGAGAGAGAGAGAGAGAGAGAGAGAGAGAGAGAGAGAGAGAGACAGAGACAGAGAGAGAGGTGAGGGGCCCAAAGCGAGAAGGGTAGGGTGGTGGTGGTAATCGTATTAATCTCACTCAGACCACAACACATTTGGCGAAGTAAAAGAACAAGGAAGTTGGAATTGGATCTTTTTACAGCCATGTAGCCTGGATTGAATAGGGCAGTTTGTATTCAACAATGTGGTCATGTGGTGCCAGCTGATGGACTGAATTCAAGATGTGTTCTGCGATAGAAGAACAGATACCTACTACACACAGACACCCGACACTGTCCAACTACTAGAAAACTATTGCTGCACTCTATTATTTGGTATTCCGCCATGGACATCTGTTATATGAAACCACTCCAACCGTGAAAATAAATGCAAATAAATTGAAATAATGTAAATTAATGAAAAAAATTTAAATATTGGATTTATGAAAATGAATGTAAATGTGTATTTTTCTAGATGTGTTCATCCCTTGAGTTTTATCTTGAATTGTTAAACAGATTGCATTATGTAGTGATATTGAATAAATGGGAGATCAAGTAAACTTAAATCATAGTTATTTCTCATTATATGATAACCACGTTTAAAGTCTTTTTAACAATATGGTAATTCAGTTCCTAACAAACTTTTAAAACACACATAAAAAGTACCTGGAATGGAAAAAATAGCAATTTCACATAACTATATGGGACATTTATTATTAATGATCTCTGCGGCAAACCTTTCCACAAACACCATTTACTAAATGTAAATCCTTTTCATCAAAAGCTGCGACAACAAAGGGGCTGTAAATGCCAGCCCTCCGAGTTGGAGAAAATTAGTTGTTAACCAAAAGTTTGTAACACTGCCAAGTCAAGTGTGAACGATGTTTTCAGCTCCTGTAATGGTTCTGTGTCTAGCCAAAGAACTTGGTCCCATACTGTGCAGCTGAGGCAACACTTAATGCACTGTACCCTTCAAAAAGAAGCCAAAGGGTATTTGCATCTCCTTGGCCCTTTGAGTCCAAATTGATAAGGAATATTCTCATGTCTTCTGAAGTGCAAAACGGTCTGTTTGCGATGGTGGGGACATTTAGACTGTGTATCTGTGTGTGGCAGTTTGTGTGAGAGTTTGTTTAGTATGTGTTCGGCTATAAGTCTGTGTCTCTGCACGGTGTGTGTGTAGAATATATAGCCATTTCTGCCATTCAAACATTGGTAATGGAGCAGAATAGCAGGGGGGCTGACTGAGTAGATACATCTTGAAATCAGATTCCAAGATGTATCTAGTCTTCTCTCTTGCCTAGTGTGGGCTTTGTGTGTGTGGGTTTTGTGTAGAAGAGAGGAGATGCTTATAATGAAGAAGGCAGAAGCAGTAGGCCTGTGATTCAAACTGTGTGTGTGTGTGTGTGTGTGTGTGTGTGTGTGTGTGTGTGTGTGTGTGTGTGTGTGTGTGTGTGTGTGTGTGTGTGTGTGTGTGTGTGTGTGTGTGTGTGCGTGGGTACGTGCGTGCGTGTGGTTCCTTACAGATAAATGAATGTGCCCCTGAAATTTGGGCCCCTCTGTATGTACTTAAATCGTGTTCTGATTTTCCTATTTCTAGGGATTATTTTGTGCTGGGGCTACGAGGGTTCATGACAATTTAGAATTATAATTGTATTCAACTTGCAAAACACACACCGATACAAGTTAACCATACGGCACACAACATAAGATACATGTGATTGTGATGTGTGTGCACGTGTTGGACAGAGCCAGAACCTCCCTGAGGTCCAAACATCTGGAGGTCGTAGCGGCACGAGGAAGTGTGGAGGAAGCACGCCTCAACTTTGAGCGTGAACCAACCCAGCAGAGACATGGGGAACTGAGAGAAGCCAAGCAGCTTCTGTTCAGTACCTACGACAACATCAAGGGGGAGGAACTGATGGAGTAGGTGCGAAGGGTGCAGGCTGCGCAAGGCGAAAAACAGTATGGCGAAGTCTGGAGGGTCATCAATGAAATTACTGGGCGGAAAAGGACAAAGGAGGGACAGGTTGAAGGTCACAGCCCTGGGGAGAGGATGGCAACCTGGTTCAACCACTTCCGAAGCCTTCTGGGCTCAACAGCAGATGGGGCCGAGGAAGAAATTCTACCTGTCTTCCAGAACCTAGACATTGATGATGGTCCATTCACTGTCACTGAGCTAGCCCGGGCGAAAGCCACAGTGAGAACTGGAAAAAGTGCTGGGCCAAATGGCATAACCCCAGAGGTTTTAAAGAACTGTGAACTCGATGACATCATGCTGGAGTATGGTCTCTCTCCAACATCATCCCAGTGCCTAAATCAGGAGACCTCTCAAAGTCAGACAACTACTGGGGCATCAGCCTGACATGTATCATGGCAAAATATACAACCGCATGATACTAAACAGGATCAGGAGCGCCGTCGACCCTCACCTGAGGGAGAACCAAAATGGCTTTTGCGGGGGGAGAACCTACCACAGCCCAGATCCTGGCACTAAGGAGAATGATCGAGGAGGTGAAGAAGGATAACCTGACAGCTGTACTGTGCTTTATCGACTTCAAAAAGGCATTTGATTCGATCCACAGAGACACGATGGTGAAGATCCTTAAGGCCTACGGTGTTCCTCTCAACCTACTCCGGGCTATTGAGACCATGTACGCAGGAACAAGGTCCAAGGTGGTTACCCCAGATGGCAGCACTGAGGAGTTTGATATCCTGGCTTGAGTAATGCAAGGGGACCCACTAGCCCCCTTCCTCTTCATCATAGTCCTGGATTACGTACTCAGAAAAGCCATTAGTGCTCGGGAGCAGGACATCGGCTTCACCCCAAGGAGGTCAAAGCGACACCCTGCAGTTGTCCTGACAGACCTGGACTACGCAGATGACATCAGCCTGCTCTCCAGCAACATGGAGCAAGCACAGGAACTCCTGAACAGAGTGGAGCTGGAGTGAGCCAAGGTTGGCCTTAGGCTAAACGCCAAGAAAACAGAGGTCATCACCTTCAACATCTCACCGGAGCATCAACCGCTGACAACAACTGGTGGCACTGTGCTGAAGGAAGTCGAGGACTTCAAGTATCTGGCCTCATGGGTCAACTCAACCGAGAAGGACCTAAAGGTGAGGAAGGCACTCGCATGGAGGGCCCTGAACGGCATGACCTGTGCTATGTGAACGCCAACCTCCCCGGTCAAATCAAACTCAGCCTTCTTCTATGCCAACGCCACAGAGTCCGGTTCTCCTCTACGGCAGCCGAGATGCTGGTCCCTGTAAAGCCAACCTTGCAGAAGTATTTAGACGGGTGCTACACCAGGAATGCTGTGTGTGCAGTACTGAACATCAGCAAGTGTTACACATGTTTTACCAACAGGCATCCTGTTATGAAGGAATACCAAGGGTGAGTGAGAAAGTAGCTGCAAGGAGAATGAGACTGGCGGGACACTGCCAAAGACACCAAGAGCTGCCAGCCAGCAAATTGGTACTATGGGAACCAACCCATGGGCATCGGTCTCTAGGACGTCCTATACTAACATGCGTGGTTGTACTCAAGAAGGATGCAGGAGCGCAAAGTACCAATAAAATGGCCAGACGTATGGAGAATCGGGATGACTGGAAGCAACGATGGAGGGCTCATCTGAGGACGACCTAGAGAGACGAATGATTATATTTAAATCAATATCTACATGGGGGGTCTTTGCGGGGGGGGGGGGGGGGGGGGGTCCAAAGCAGATCAAGTACGGAGATAAATTGAGATGCATATTTCAATTTGACAGAGCTCCAAATGGATTGACCCAATCCGAGCCAGGTCTAGCCATTTAGGAATGTGATGCTTTTAATCATGCTTGACAGGATTTAGACTATTGGCGGTATATCTAATAAAGCATCTATTCTTATTTGTGAAGTAATAAACTCCTAATAGTGATGGAAATGGGGACGAGTTGAGAAACATTTACAGTACAGTTTCGTGTTGTTTTTTATTTGTTGAGGCAAGGCAAGGCAAGGCAAGGCTACTTTATTAGCACTTTTTATACACAAGGCAGACAAAATAATAGATAAGTAAAAGAAAATATATGCAAAAAAAAAAAATTTGTAAAATAGATCAGTTGAGTATAATGTTTCGAAAGACAAGCCAGACGGCATTGAGAATTAATAAAACTTTATATTGGGCAGCAAAAATAACTCAAGGATGTTTGAAGCACCAAAGCCAATCTTTTTGGGCAATTTTAAATCTTTAATATTGTTATTTTTAACGTGGAAATGTATCTGTTTCTCTAAGACTGGCAAAATGCTGCTGAGAAAGAGAGCCCTTTCAGAAGGATACAGCAAATTAAAACGTTTGCAGCAAGGCCGTTCTCCTTTTAAAATAATACAAATACAACTGACAGGACTCCGGAGAGAATAAAAAGAGTGGGAGAGAAACACACAAAGGGGCTTTGAGAGAGAGAGAGAGAGAGAGAGAGAGAGAGAGAGAGAGAGAGAGAGAGAAGAGAGAGAGAGAGAGAGAGAGAGAGAGAGAGAGAGAGAGAGAGAGAGAATAAATAAGAGGAAGAGAGTGAAAGAGAGCAGGTTAAGGGAGAGGTGAAACAGAGACTCAGTGAACCCTGCTAGACTGCTGGCTGACTAATGTTACCTCACAGCAGAACAGAACCTTGGACCTGCAGCTAATGGACCATAGCCACATCCTCCCTCTCTCCCTCTCTCTCTCTCTCTCTCTCTCTCTCTCTCTCTCTCTCTCTCTCTCTCCCTCTCTCTCCTCTCTCTCTCTCTCTCTCTCTCTCTCTCTCTCTCTCTCTCTCTCTCTCTCTCTCTCTCTCCTCTCTCCCTCCCTCCCTCTCCCCCTCTCCCCCTCTCTCTCTCTCATTGTTTTGCTGTATTCTACAAAGCCTTTTACAGGACTGCATGTTGCCAAAACATTTACCCAATTATTGTTTGACTTTTCCAAGATAGCATTGGTCTTATATCACACACACACACACACACACACACACACACACACACACACACACACACACACACACACACACACACACACACACACACACACACACACACACACACACACACACACACACAGATACTCAAGCAGATACACACACATCACACATGCACACACACACGCAAATACACACCACACACACACACACACAACTCATACACACACATACATGTTCAACCGGCGGGCCCATGTACATTATCTGCCAATCTGCGATTGGCTGCTGAGTCTGAGGAGAGCAGACGAAGGAGTGTTTCTTCAGCGGAAAGCAGCCTAAAGATTAATTCACTTAATCTCGGCCTGTAAATGGGGTATTCAAGCGGCTTAAAAAACAAATTGAATGCAAAGGCTGAGAGTAATAACAACATTTGTCTTTGCCATGGCACAGTGCCCTTTTCCACAGCCTGCCTCCACATTATGTGGCTCGTGGGGATTCTCCAGGCACACACACACATGGATGAGTGCATAAATGTATATATATATATTACTAAGCACAGATATGCTATGTCTAGGATTGTTTATGGCAAGTAAGTGACAATGCATGTTTGTGTACAGAAATACATGTGAGTGAGTGAGTGAGTGAGTGAGTGAGTGAGTGAGTGAGTGAGTGAGTGAGTGAGTGAGTGAGTGAGTGAGTGAGTGAGTGAGTGAGTGAGTGAGTGAGTGAGTGAGTGAGTGAGTGAGTGAGTGAGTGAGTGAGTGAGTGAGTGAGTGAGTGAGTGAGAGAGAGAGAGACCAACAGATGTTGGACTGCTGGTCCGAACAAAGTAATCCCACCCAGATTGTCATGTTGGCTTTGTCCGTTGCAGAGGGATCAACCGTTAATGGAACATGGATATATAGGTTAAACATGACCCAAATCAGTGTTCAAGAGCTGGCTTTAACCGAGCTCCCATGGTCTCCTATGGTCAATCAAGGCCAGAATGTAAGATCTCAAACAACAATGTAGATGCATGTGTGTGGATGGATGGATGGATGGATGGATGGATGGATGGATGGATGGATGGATGGATGGATGGATGGATGGATGGATGGATGGATGGATGGATGGATGGATGGATGGATGGATGGATGGATGGATGGATGGATGGATGGATGGATGGATGGATGGATGGATGGACGGACGGACGGACGGACGGACGGATGGACGGATGGATGGATTAGTGTGTGGATCGCTGGGACAGATAGATAGATAAAAAGATAGATGACTGTCGAAGACTGAAGATAGTTACTGTAGATAGGTAGATCAATAAATGACAAATGTCCATAGTCAGATCGATAAGATGTATAGCTAGACAAATAGTCAACAGTGAGATTAGATTAATATGTTTTCACCACTAGCCAGCAAAGTGCATTAGCAAACACACAACCGAATGCAATATATGACAAATTATATTTACGTGAGTAATATCCAATCAGATGATGTAATTAGTGGTTGGTCACGTTGTGAGCCATTAGCGCATTTTATACTTAGAATGAGGTAATTGAGTATGAATGATTGATCAAAGTTTGGCACACAGCAAATCACGCCAAACGTTCCGTGCTGCCTCGTGGATGGCGCGAAGACAGGTCGTAACGGTCTCTCACTTCCCAAGGAAACATCCTCAATCTCTTGATGGAACAATAATTTAGTGCATTATTCATGTGTAGTATGGATGGAGTGCATTTGATTATTCAACTCAAATATCAGACCTACTATAAGTACTCCGCTAAATAAAATCTTGAGCATTTTAAGAGTTTAAACATCAATGGCATGTAGACCCAAGTGCCTAGATTCCCATCAGGCGTCACTTGCAACTTGCGCCTTCCAATTCAGTGTGCTTTCGGGGACTCCAAAGCCTCTTGTAAATGTTCCTGAAGCTTTCTTCAAACAGCTGTACAGATGGAATATATAAGAGGAGTAGGGGCAGTTATTAGGGTCTGGCTGGGGGAGGGAGGGAAGGGATTGAGATTTAAAGAGAAATCTCTTTGCAGGGTGCCTTTCTTTGTTTTTGAACACTGGCTAACTGTAGGCGTCGCGGTACATGCAAGCGCAATCCCCTGGCTCCTCGCTTATAGAGCTCCGGAGAGCGAGCAGCACGGTCTTATTGCACGGCTCTACAACGCATGCAGCTCGCTCAGAAGAGCGAGCTGCATGCGTTGTAGAGCCGTGCAATAAGACAAGAGGGAGATGCAATGCTAGGCTTTTCTGTCCGTATTTAAATCAATTGGGTTGTTATTGTGAGTCGAATGCACAGTGAGTGTGTTGAAATCGCCCCACTGAGAACTGAGAAAACAAATGAATAAAACACGGGGCAGCATGTAGTTCCACGTATTGTCAGATTATATGTCGACAAAACATAAACGGTGCTTGGTATCGCTAGAGATTTCACGGTCAAAGAGTGTCAAAATAAATACAATTTAATGAATACAAGCCAAATCAAACTGAAACGACCAGGATATAATTTGTGATGTTTCCCTCTACATCTATATCTGCATGCGGGGCTGCATCCAAGACTGTTGTTCAAATGCCATGGATTACATGGGTGAAAGTGATCTGTGATCAGAGTTAATCCACAGGGGGCCCATATCCCTTCATCGCTGGTCAAGGCGACAATGGAGAGGATCTAACACATGTACTCCAGAAGCTCACAATTTTTTTTTATTTATTTTTTTCCGTGCTGGGTATGACGTTAAACTGCGCCCAAGGGGTCTTGGCCGCGATGAGGCCGAGTTGTGCTGATAGAACACATCCACAGCGTTGAACGGAAAAGGCGTCTCAAAGTCGACTGGTCCCACAACTTCCCAACTGGCCCTCGCTCCCTCCCTGTGCCGCCCACTCCCATCCACCATCCCCCTCTCCCCCTCATCCTGCCGTCGCACTCGCTCTCCCCCCCCACCCCCTTATCTCTCTCTTGCTACCTCTCTCTCTCTCTCTCTCGTGGTTCTGTCTGTCTCTTCCAAAGTCTTGGGGATACCCGAACTAACGAGCTGGATGGTATGTGGCGCTTTTTTAACGAGAACACATTCCACTAGAATAACTTGCAGATAGCACGCTGTCATATCGATTCATCATGGAGTTTACGCAAGCACACACACACACGCACACGTGTCCAGACACCCGCACATATATGCGCACACTCGCACACACGGAGAGTGTGTGTGTGGAGGACATTGAGAGGTGATTAGTACTGACTCATGGTTAGAGGAGCAGGCTGGGTTGGCTGGCACCTCCTCGTTCTTCTCTTAGAGCGTGTGGGATTATGACCAAGCCTATCCTGGAGACGGGTACCCAGACAACCTACATCACCTGGGCGCCCACAGCCTGACCGAGAATTGGTCTGAAGGCGTTTCTGTAAACACCTGACTGGGATCCCTGCCAGTTGGCTGCCCCACCTCCCAGCCTCACCAACAGCACTCCCTACTACCAAAACTTTGGAAAAAATTGGGAGGAGGAGGAGCAATGGGTGGAGGAGGGAAAGGAGAACCTCAGCCACAGCGACGGCAAGGGAAGAGGAATTGAGTTGTCCAAAAGAAGAGGGAAGAGACAACTCATGCAACGGAGTGATAATGATATAACAAAGTACAATTTGGACCCACAAACTACTAGTTGCAGAGCATTGTGACAGACAGGTAGTTGACCTACAATGTGACCAAATGGTGGTCAAACCACAGGTGAAACCGCCAGTACCACAATCATCACCAGCTACGCTCACCAGTACACCGTGCCATAGCTCCAACTCCAACGGCTGTTACCGGCACCACCAGTACAACCAGTACAGCATGAACCAGTACCAGTGCTCTGAGCTCTAACATACAACAATGAGACATTCAGCTGAGCTTCACTAACAATACTGCACAACTGGAGCACTGAAGTTGAATAAAACGTTATTTTGGGCATATTTTGGGGTGTTTTTCTAACTCGCTCTTTTTCTAGTTTTGCACACCTCAAATCGTGCCAATTTAGGCCCTACAGCTTTGTACTGATATTTTATTTCTGTTTTGATTCCTCTGGAAAATTTAAAGTAAAATGGTGAAATATTAAAATACAGCCATAGCGTGATCTTTATTGCAAACATGATGTAAGGAAGCAATTATACAGTATGTTCACGCATGTGCGTGTGTGTGTGTGCCTCTTTGTGTGTCTGTGTGTACATGTGTGTGTCTGTGTGTGTTTGTGTGTTTCTGGTTGAGTGTGTTTGCAGGCATGGCTGCACTTCCGCATATCAAGTCAAGGAGAGCTTGTTAAGAGAACTGTATTGCGCAGCCTTGTCAGTGTTTATTTTCCTCAATAGATAGATGCCCTGACCAACCTCTGAAAAACAGCTACAAAACATGAGTGCTGTTGTTTTTTACTTTTACTGGATCGGATCAATACCTGCATTTCTGCTCAGTGTAGAGCGGGGACAAGCACTAAGCTCGTATTGAAGTTTCACAGGATACAGCTCCACCGGCGCACTCGTTGTCACCACCTCAAGGTTAAAAACAATGACGATATTTGAATGGACCCCATGCACAATATAGCGCTTCAATCCTAGACACCCCACATGAATACATCTGACAACCAATATGTGTGTGTGCCCCAGCTACCTTTGCCTGGGCTTGTTACAACCATGATGTGACGGTCTGGTCTCTGAATGCACATAATAATAGTAGCATTCAGAGACCAGTCATTAGTGAAATCATGTAAGGTCTGTTGTCCCAGTCGTTGGAGAGGAGCTGTCTGCCAGGGCTTGCAGGTTTTATTAAGGCAGTGCATGTGACTGCAGCAGTAACAGCAGTGGAGGAAGAGGAGGGATCCCAGTGCGTGTGTTCCCTTGGCTGTTATCCATGTCAGTGGATCAAATCTATCTATTTACAACCGGATAGATGTGGGTGTGCAGACACACACACTGAGGCAACTGGCCTTACTATAGACAGAGTGTTGAGAATTATTTTATATTGTGTTTTAAGCGAAGACGACGAGGCACGGAAGCAAAAGACGAGAGAGAGAGAGAGAGAGAGAGAGAGAGAGAGAGAGAGAGAGAGAGAGAGAGAGAGAGAGAGAGAGAGAGAGAGAGAGAGAGAGAGAGAGAGAGAGACAGAGACAGAGACAGAGACAGACATTGTGTAATTGCAATAACAGATAAAGAGAAAGAAAACAAAGCAATGTGAAATGAATGAAAGATGGAGGGAGACCGAAGTTCAAATGCAAGAAAGAAAGTGAGATGTAAAGAATATTACAGGAGTAAAACAAGCTAGCAACTGCAGAGAACATAGGTGGAAGGTGTGATAGCACAGCAAACCTACAGTGGGTGGAGTTGAAAGGGCACGGAGGGTGATGAAGGGGAAGTGCAAGAGAGCAAGGCACCATGAATTTTGGTTGATTAGATGAAAAACAAGGGCATGGGAATTTGCGCGAGAGAGAGAGAGAGAGAGAGAGAGAGAGAGAGAGCAGAGAGAGCGGAGAGCGAGAGCGAGAGCGAGAGAGAGAGGATTGGATGAAAAACAAGGGCAAGGGAATTTGCAAGATAGCGAGAGAGAGAGCGAGCGAGAGCGAAGGTGCCACAGGGAGGGAAAATGGAAAAAACAGGAGATTTATTGAAAAAAGAAGGAATGCAAAGGAGATAAAGGAGAAGAAGTGAAAGAGCAATTTAGGCAGAGGAGAGGTTGAGGAAAGAGAAACGGCAGCGCAATTAACGACTCGACCTGTTTTTCTTCCTACGTACTGCCTCAACTGTCCAAACACAAGATAAATATACCAGCTGATGCACACCTCCACACACACACACACACACACACAGCTTCACAGATGAACATACACACACACACACACACTCTCAAACAAACAAACACACACACACACACACACAAAGACTCACAAGCACACACAAACACAAGCACACGCACACACACACTCACATCTCCATGCGTACAAACGCATGCATGCGCAATAATAAACACATCAACAACATAGCTGCACAATTTGAGCTAATCAATCTGCTGCTCTCTCAGCCCTAATCCCTTTATAACCACCTCCCAGTGCGAGCCATACCAATACGCAGGCCACAAACGCACAGACAAACGTTCACACATGTGTACACACGTCACGTGCGCACATGCAGGTAAGATAACACACGCATACACACACATGCGTCAACGCACACATCATGCGACACACATGACCATGCAGCACAACAACACACACACACTCTGCACACGCACTATGCAAGCAGACAACACACACACACACATGCACAGGACGCACACACACACACACACACACACACACACACACACACAGTCAACAGTCTTTCATGATAGTTGTTAGAGAGATGACATCATCAGTAAAACAAACACCATGATAACACAATGAAATAACGATGACACAATGATGACACAATGTCCAAATGGATCCAAATATCCATTTGGACATTGTGTACGCTAAACGCTGACAGTGTTTTGCCTCAAAGTAGCAAATGATAGCAACCTAATACCATCTGCGTGTTTATAATGTGATGCCGTTGAATACGTTATAATGGCCATGAATACATTAACAGTGAAACGACGACAGGGTCACGGCATTGTCTGTAAGACAAACGACTGGCTGGCCTTCTCTACTGGGCTGCAATTGCTGTTCATTATGTATGATTTACACCCACACATCGTTTGACTCACACGTCACTCGGGCAAAGTGTCACCATTTGGTGTCAATGTGAATTCATCTGACGTAGTTTAAAAAAAGCATTGCGGGTTGATAGTGTGGCTCTTTAAAATGCAGGTCTTAAAACTGTGACTCTTAGATAAGGGTGCTGTTTAAATTCACTCGACCTGGCATGGCTTTGGCACTAATGCAGTACTCGAGGAAATGGCCACTCATCAGTATTGGTATGAGTAGGTTTAGTCTTGGCATTAGTCTTATAATCTGTATTGTTGAACATATATTGTTATGTTTGTCGTTGTTATTTTTGTGACGGGATCATTGCATTATGAGCAAGATGGGGAAGAAAAAGAGAGATAGGGACCCCTAAATCCTCAGGGCTTATAAAAGATTATCTTTTCTATGCCTATATCAGAATTCCATTGATTAAACATTGTGTGTTTTATGGGAAGGTCCCCAATCTATTTTAAAAATGAAATGAAAAAATGTACTATGTATTTGTCCCTGCTCAATAAAATTAAAAATAATAAAAATAAATTGGGGAGAGAATATTAAATGGTTATGAAGCCCTGCATGTCTGGCCCTGAGTGGCCCTAACGCCGCATCCAGTGCCATGACTTTGCACAGGGGCCTGGCACTGTTAATGAGACAGGAGAAGGCTAATCGGGTTCTATAGCAGACAGCCTCTAAGGGCACCCTACTTAAACAGCCACACTCTTTGCGCGAGAGAGACTTAAAGGCAGAGGGTGTTCACCGTCAGGCCATCAGGCATGTTACAACCTTTTTTTCCTTTTTTCCTTCTTTTTTTTTTTTACCTGTCTCTTTTTGTAAGAGGATGCTGAACAGCTGTGGCAGCAGAGCGGAGCATTTGCACTCCCAGAAATTGTACTATTTTTTTGTATTTATTTTGACTTATTTATTTTTTAAATAAGACAAGTATGAAACCGAAAGAAAGTGTAGAGGAGACAGTGCGAGATAGCAGAGCAAAGGAAACCTACATATTTTCAACGTACACTGACACACACACATGCACACACACACACACACACACACGCACACCTCTTTAAACTGACAACTATTTGGATATGAATTGCAAATGGAGATAAACACATGTCCTGATGATTATGAGCAATCACAAGGGGCAGGAAATAGACATGATGTCACACACACATGCACACACACACACACGCTTGACATGAGAGAAACATTTCCATAAAGTGACAACTCATTAGAAAGTACATCCGAGGCACTGCAAGGACACACTGTGTGCACAGGCCTGCCGGTTTGAGTGCACTGGCCTGTGTGTCCGTGTGTGTCTCTGTGCGTGTGTGTGTGTGTGTGTGTGTGTGTGTGTGTGTGTGTGTGTGTGTGTGTGTGTGTGTGTGTGTGTGTGTGTGTGTGTGTGTGTGTGTGTGTGTGTGTGTGTGTGTGTGTGTGTGTGTGTGTGTGATGCGAGGGCACACTGGCAGGAGAGTAAAGGACCTGAGAGGTTTTCACGAGTGATATCCCCCTACAGGGCAATTAGGCATATTGGGATGCAACATAAAACTAATAAATGCTTCAGTGAAACAAGGATCTTGCTTAAAAATAAGGTTATCTATCTTCCAGCTAAATTCGCAAAGGCAAACCCCCCCCCCCCCCCCACACACACACACACACAGAGGCAGTAACACATTTCAACATGGTTGTGTTTGCACGGGCTTTCCACTCATTAAGCTTCTGTCTTTCTCTCAAGCACTTGTAACATTTCGTTTTTAGCCTGGCTCTTCCTCATCTCTCTCTTTCTTACCTTCGCTATTCCGCTCACAGACCCAACATATACGTTCCGTGTTTGTTCCACTTTCCTCTACCAACGCCTTGCCCTTCGTCACGACTTCTCCAGGGTCTGCTGCTTCTTTTCTCTTCCTTCCATGATTTCTCTTTAGATCCTCTGTTTACTTTTTGTTCCTTTTGTCAGGCAAAGTGTGGTTGCCCAAGTCTGTTTTTCTTCAGTAAGCACTTTTCCCTGTGTGCAGCTTTCATTAGACATGTTTTTTTTTTTTTTTTAATCAATGCCTCACACAATACAGGCCAGGGCTAAGGGTGTGTGTGTGTGTATAGGGCCTCGCCAATCCCTCATGCCAACAGGGCTTGTATAAGGGTCCATAAATGCCCTTCCCAACATAGCAGATGAACTATTGTATATGCCGAAATTAGAATTCCATCAATTTAACATTGAATGTTTTATGGTAAGGTTTTCCACAAAATAATCACAAACTGCAATTCTCACGCGCGTATAAGTCATGCTAGGCTGAAGCCTATTTGGCGATCAGCAAAAAGACGCGTATACGGTTGGTTGAGTATTTCCACTTTATTCAGACTATATGTTGAGTCATAGAGCAATCATATTGCTTTGGTCACCAGAATCCATCCATTTCGTGCTTTGAGCTAAAATACACTTATGCTATCTGCTGACCATGCAAATGGACATGTTTTAATTTATTTTTGGACAATGGTAGAAATACACGACACTAATATTATGTCGTTTTAGTTTTTTTTACCAAACACACAAAATATAGGTTCTGTCAAACACACGGGTGTCCCTGTCGTTTTACAAAGCTCAACGGAAAATTGGAGCAGTGTCCACCAAGTTCCCAAATTTAGAAAAACAAAGCACTTTCCCAAATAATGTCGAGTTGCACGAAAGTGCTCAGAAGCAGACTATAAACAATGAACATTAATTAGCGAAGTATATACAAGAACACCAAACAAACAGTGGTCGTAAACGAGGCAGTGTTGGCTGTGGAGACTGCGCACAGAGTCATCGTCAAAGTATAGGGTCTTCCATCCGTGTGTTTATAACCAGACGGGAGTCCCAACTGGGGGCCCCACAAAATCCGTCGCTTACAATCACCCCTTCTTCCATCCCACAAGTCGTTTCACATCACGTCCATAACGAGTGAGATGTCAGCTCTGGGGGATTATATTTCAAAGGTGTGCCTGGTCGTCGTATTTAATATTCTGCTCTGACTGTCATCCATCTCTCCCTCACTCATTCTAACACACGCAAGCACATGACCCAGTCCCACCTCCCTCTCTCTCTCTCTCTGTCACTCATATTTCTTCACTTGATCCTTCGAGCTTATGTCGCCATCTACTTAACAACATATTTCCACCTCGTCGCGTTTTTCTGTGGCTATTTCAGGCCTTGACGCACGCTTCAAAGGATTTATGTGTATCATATCCAAAATTTCACACTAGTTCTGCCGTAGGCCTACGCCCGGAGCGATTCAATAATTTTGCCAGGCATGTAGACGCGCTCTTGACGCGATGGCACTACAGTGTAACGTTACGCAGCGGGAACAAAGGGCCAAATTAATATTTGTGTATAACTTTAGGCAAGTCGTGAAAAGTTACACACCTGTTCTTCTCTGCAGAAGGCGAGTGGCTTCGAGGGCCGGTGGAAAAGTTTCAGAAAGGAATATTTGCACAGACGAGCCATTCCGTGCACGTGTGCGCACATGCACACTGCAAGTACATTGCCCGTACGCACGCCTTCATACATACACACGTAGGCCTACACACACACATGCCCAAGAACACGCCAACGCAAGCACGTACACACAAACAGGCATGAGCACGCACAAACACAAGCCAACGCACGCACGTAGGAACAGACAAGCACACATACACACGCAAAAGCACGCACGCACGTAGGAACAGACAAGCACACATACACACGCAAAAGCACACACGCACACAGAAACATACGTACGCCCGCACAAACGCACGCACAAGCAAGCACGTGCACATACACACATATGCGCGCACAGACGCACATACACACTAACACACACACACACACACACACACACAACACACACACACACACACACACACACACACACACACACACACACACACACACACACACACACACACACACACACACACACACACACACACACACACACACACACACACACACACACACACAGGCTCATACATGGGCACACAAACAAGGGCAGCCAGTATCTTCAGGCAACTGTCTGAAGGAAGGCATGATTAATGACTGGCGGCCCGCATGCATCCATCTGGGACCGGAGAAGCCCTTGCTTGCACTCAACGGGGGAATCGGTCACACCGAATCCACACTACTCCGACTCAGTCGCCCCAGCGTCAGCAACAACCCGATCCGAATAAAATTGTTATCAGAGTGACACTTGATAACACGCTGACTGACTGAGTAGGTACTATCCGGGCGCGGGTCTGTGGTCTCAGCCAAAAGTATCTTGGCGCGCGTTTCAATGACTGACATGGGCCGGGTCCTTCAGTCTTTCAAATTGAATGCGGGAAAGGCAATTAAGCAGCCATATTCATGATTAAGTATCGACCTCTGAACGTGATGTGAGGCGGGATGCTGGGGAAACGGGTAATGAGGCCAGTGAATGAAGCGGGGAAAGAGATGGAAACTTTTCAAAAGCCCAGTCCGACGTTTGATATGCACGATGAGTGAAGAGGAGCAACAGTGCTTGAGTAAATTCATGTTTTCCTCATTAGAGCATGCTTGTTGTGGAATGTTCTGGGGGATTGTGTTTGAAATATGGATAGCAATAAAGCAGAAAAGACGGTTGTTCGACCGACACCGATCAGTGCTGATATAATAGGTAAATGTTCACGATGGCATCGGCTTACGGAATCCCCCTGAACGGGAAGAACGGAATCCTTACTTAATCGTTGGTCTCAATGAAAACGATTATGTCATATGTAGCCTAAGCTAAAAAAAATTAAAATCGGAATTCTGGAAGTTATAAAAATCACACACACACATAAATTGTGATTAGAATGTTTCCAGAAGACGGTCCTGCGAGCGATTGTTTGTGTGTTGTGAGAGATAACGCTTGGCTGTCACTTTCCCTCGCCTCACCCATTCCGGACTGAAACAACTCAGACAGTACATCCCAAACAAATAGGATAACAACAGCACGGGTGGCCCTGTTTACCTATCGCATAAGTAATACCCAGAATCACAGGCGAATCGGGGCTGCAATTATTCATGATGTGAACACAGACGCATCAAACATTAGAGCTCAAGATCTACGCCACTGGTAGTGCAAAAGTGTCCCCAGCCTGTACACACACAGCTCCCCTCAGCCAGCCTGGCCCAGCGAGGATACCTGCACAGCCCAATCGGAAAATAACAAGCCCGATCGATTCCAGCGCTTGCACGTTACACCAGACAAGCGAACTCGTCTACAATCTCCGGGCTCTGATTCTGATCGGCCGGGAAGACCGATCAGAAGACCTGTCACTCTGACACACTCGGACAACCCGGGGAAGGGGGGGGGCGTCAAAACAAGGCGAGACGGCGTGCACAACTTACGGGTTGTTGGCAAAGCTCCGTGAATGCTGTTGACATGGCAGACAATCCATAAGACGGCGGATAATAAGGTGAATCCCACTGCAGGACGTCTCTGCCCCCCGTGCGTCTTCATCGTCCGATGCGTGCGCGGTAGGACCCGGAGCCAGCCTGGGGGGAAATCAAATTGCGGGGACGGGCTGTAGCGCTGTGGCTCTGTCCGTCAGACACAGCTTGGCAGCTCCGCTCTTTAGTTGAGGACTGGTGGAGAGGAGCCTCTGCATGGACCTTTCTTTCTTACACTCTCTCTCTCACGCTCTCTCTCTCTCTCTCCCTCTGACGTTGCCTCTCTTCCTTCTTATAACTCTCTCTGTGCCTCCCTCTCACGTTGCCTCTCTTCCTTCTTATAACTATCTCTCCTTGCCTCTCTCCCTCTCTTTGCCTCTCTCTCTCTCTTTGCCTCTCTCCCTCTTTGCCTCTTTGCCTCTCTCTCTCTCTCCCTCTCTTTGCCTCTTTGCCTCTCTCTCCCTCTCTCTCCCTCTCCCTCTCTCTCTCTCTCAAAAAGAGATGATGTCAGAATCGTACCACCAGCGAACCGCCCCGGTCATAACGCGAGCAGCGACGTATGTTGTTATTCTCCCCAAAAAACGTGTCTCTCCAAATATGCAGACTGCCTTACAAGCAGAAGGGGAGGGTGGCAACGGGAGAAATTAATATATTTTCGGGCAAAAGAAGGCAGAGGGGGTGCTTCGGTGGTAACACTCCGTTGGACTTGAAGCTTTTTGGCACACTCTTGCCGCCTGCATGAGGAAGCATGCTGCTGCGTATCCAGCGGACGGAGAGCTCCCCCAGTCGCGCTGCCTTGACTGCTGCTGCTGCTGCCGCGTGATCTCTTTCTCTCCCGCGCGCCGAAGCCAAGTGACTTTTCCCCCCTCGCAGCCAGCCAGCCTGGTCCCCGTCCCCCCCACCCCGAGCACACGCGGATGTTTGTAAGGTGGTACGTTCCTCCGTTCCTCGACGTTCCTGCTAAAGAGCACACGGGACATGGGGGTATATTCCCCCTGGAGGGGAGGGAGGCTGTGGAGTGTGTGCCACACAGTCCGACACACTGTCAGGAAAAATGCAATTAATCACATTCTCTCTCTCTCTCTCTCTCTCTCTCTCTCTCTCTCTCTCTCTCTCTCTCTCTCTCTCTCTCTCTCTCTCTCTCTCTCTCTTCTCTCTCTCTCTCTCTCTCTCTCTCTCTCTCTCTCTCTCTCTCTCTCTCTCTCTCTCTCTCTCTCTCTCTCTCTCTCTCTCTCTCTCTCTCTCGACGCACTAATGCAAAGCGGCTTTTGACATTTAGATACAAGAATAACTTCTTTATTCAAACTGCTGTAGTGCCATTCCGAAAACCTATATGCCTACACTGAAAACCTGTCAAAACGAAATCAAAACCCATTACAATCATGTAGAGCACATTAACACACTACTCATACACAGTAATTATCATGCCACAAAGAGAAACAATGGCAGTTGTCAGCTTTGAACAAATGCCAACCACTGAACTGTTGCAAACTACGGCAAACGCTTTGAAATAGCTCATTGTGTGCTCTCTCGTGGTTCTTATCCATTTATTGTTCCTTCACGAAACACACCCACATGCTGAAGAGTGGACCCAGCTCCCCCCCTCCAGGAGAGCTGGATCCAATCACTGGAGAAACAAACCCTGACCGGGCTGGACCTGGCGTCCCACTATGATGGGGAGAGGAGGGAGAGGGCGGGGTGGCACACCCTGCTGTCTCCCCAGGACCAGGGACCGGTTTCAGCGGTGGAAGACGGTAGAAGGCCTTTCGCCTACACCCTTTACAGGCCCTGGCCATAGCGATGGCTTTGGTGGAGGATCACCTGACCCCGGAACAAAATGGCGTAACAAACACGTCTCACACACGCCACCCAACCCTCACCTTACACTTCCCCAGTGCTCCGACCCCAAACTGCCCAGCACTTTCGGGATGCAGTCTCTGCCTTCGTACGCATTGCTCCTGCAGGGAAGTCCCTCAAATTCTGGAACAGGGATGCTGGCATCGCGGCCGGTCCAGATTTACATCCGTACATCCGACGTCTTGAACTGTCCAACCCAAGGAAGGGTGCAATGAGGGTAGTACAGTAGAACAGTATTTGGGGTATCAGGTGGCACAGGTCAGGTGTGCCTGAAGATTGAAAAGACAGGGTCTATCGCAGCCTGCCCACAACCTGAGACCAGAAAGCAGGTGAGGTTATTCCTAGGACCGGCTGCTTACTCCAGGCGGTTCATTCATTCTCTGAGCTGACCAGACCCACGACCAACCTCCCCAGAAAGGGTGCTTCAGATCTATCCAGTGGGTCGAGAAGCGTCTGGTAGGGAGGAGAGAGGAGAGCTAAAACCAGTAGATGCCATCAAGTGGGCGGTCGAAATCCTACGTCACTACCCACTGTAGCACTAGTTCACCATTACTAAAAAGTACTACTGCTTCTAAAACTTATGCTGTGGAAATAATAGACTAGTTTGCAAAGAGGCAAGGGAAGAGGACCCTTGACATGAAAAGCTTTGATTCTCAGTGCACGGTAGAAAACTGAAACATCAATGTCATCCACTTGTCTATTTAATAATTTCATGAAGGCTCGCACCCAACCATTTCTCCTGACTGCGCATGCTCATTGGTCCATTTGTTCTGGGTTTTGTCCCCAACATATCTCTTAAAAAAGTTTTTGTTTTCGAGTGCTAAATTTCAACCTCTTATCTGATACCAGGTCATTTTGACAGGTTGTTTTGGTGCTTGGCACTGCTCGCTGATCATTTGAACACACTTAGCCCCAAGCTCAGGTCTCCTGTTTTGCTGGACCCTCTCTAATGCTTTTCCCGGTACACTGAACACCTTCATAATATTTGTGTATGTATATATGTGTATGCATATACTGTATATATACGTGTGTGTGTGTGTGTGTGTGTGTGTGTGTGTGTGTGTGTGTGTGTGTGTGTGTGTGTGTGTGTGTGTGTGTGTGTGTGTGTGTGTGTGTGTGTGTGTGTGTGTGTGTGTGTGTAAATAACGATACCATTCCTTTTTCGCCTAGTGTAGAAGACTTTGATTGGTCCAGACAGAAAAGGGTGAGCCATTTTACGAGTACAAATCGACCCTTAAGTAATGCACTCGTAGCTTAAGCAAGTTGTAAAATGATGTGCATTGGATAGGATTGTGCTTATGTAAAGAAGAGTTTTAGGGTACAAATCCATGTCTTTACCAGCAAAAAAAAAAATATATATATATATATATATATAATATATATATATATATATATATATAATATAATATATATATTTATATAAATATATATATTTATATAAGTACTGTCAGTTTAACGTGTTATTAACAGCGTTAACACAAACCAATTTCAACAGTGTTTATTTCTTTATCGCACAATTTACGTTCTTTTGGCTTGGCAAACATTGTAGTTTTTTCACCTGCTGTCTAGCAACAACTAGTCACGTTAGAAAAACTACAACACCATACCGGATCTAGCTACAATGGAAACAAAACAACAAGCACGCCGCTAGAACTTGTTGGGGCAAGCAAGGATACGGAGCGGGTGAAATACTCCTTTAAAGTGTGTGTGTGTGTGTGTTTGTGTGTCACTCTGTCCGATCCTGCATGAGAGCTCAATGTTGTCATTATTAGCTGTTACGTCTTTCTGATCAATAGCAGTTAAAGGCCCACCTGGGCTATACCACTTTGGGAGGGGCCGCTCAGTTGCTCCCCTCTAGACAAAATCGACTTGGTTGCGACGCTGACAGTTTGTGCGTGTTGCGGCTGTTGAGTGAGTGAGAGGTTGCGGGTGCACAGCTCAGGCTGCCGGACGGCGCTACAAGGAGCTTTTATAAACGCAATATTGTTATCCCGCAGTAATCAGCCCGACAGCCCCGAAACGTTAACGGCCCACCGGGAATTTTCCCGACTCTCCAGATTACCGCCACTGATCACCACCGCGCGTGTGTGTGTGTGTGAGTGTGAGTGTGTGTAGGCGTTATTCGATAGCCTGGTAATGTGTATAGGCCGACATACGGTATGAATATTCATACTGGTTTAAATAATAAATGTTATTGTATTTTCCATCTTTGCTGAGCAAGAGTTTTGTTCGAAAGTTCATTGATTGAAACAAATAAAAGCTTGGGCTATTGAGGTTTTACGGTAGGCCTACCAACTGTCATCCACCTACCTGATGTCAAGTGGACCGGGTTGAATTCACTGCAGGTCTCTCTTCTTACATCCATCATTCCAAATATATTTTATTGCTGTCCTTCTCAACACTCTCTGATCTCATTAAAAGGCTAGCAGCACGAAATCAAGGAATATTTAGAATAGAAAAAAAAGTATGATTAATCGAGATTAATCGCGAGTTAACTATGACACTAATGCGATTAAATATTTTAATCGCTTGACAGCACTAATATATATATATATATATATATATATATATATATTAGTGCTGTCAAGCGATTAAAATATTTATATTATATATATATATATATATATATATATATATATATATATATATACACACATTTAATACGCACAATACAATGAGCCCATTGTATTAAGACTCTCTCTTTACATCCTTTACTTAGCAACTATCTATTATTTACGCACAGTTTGGCACAGAAACAGGAAATCATTAGCGGGTACAAATGACCAGTAGTTTGGACAAGGTGGTCATTCCTTGTTTAATTATTAATATAAATATGACTTGAGTGCGGTCAAGCATATGTGTGCACGTGTTTGTGTGTGCGTGCGTGCGCGCAAGCGTGCGTGTTTGTGTGAGAAAGAGAGAGAGAGACAGAGATGTTAAGACCAACAAGTTAAGAGTTTAATATGTGATATGATTTGACAATGGCAATACATTATTCAGTGGGATATCCAAGATTGACTTCCATGTCTAGTCAAAACACAGGAAATTGGTTCCTACTGGTGCACGGACCACTCGATAAAGATTGGATACTTTGAACTCTATACATTCTATATATGCTTGAAGCTGGCCTTGTCAGTGCTTTTGTAATTCAACGTAAACACTTTTCAACACATATTTGTTCACACAACTACAGAGTGCACAAGGACAGAACGGAACGAAACCTGAGGAACGATATGCCAGGAACACAGAACGGTGGTGTGTGTACACTCAGTTGGGTGAACAAACGTTCCCTCAGCCAAGCGGTGAGCAGTAAACAGGCAAATAGATTCAAGCAAAAAAACACACCTCAGCCTTCAGCCGCCAGCAAAATGGAGGGGAGAATGTAGCAAAGCTTCATCAATTAATAACTAACAAGTAAACACCAACTCTCAACCAATAATTGGATCTGAGATTACACACCAATTTTCCTTAGTTGCTGTGCAGTAATTTGTCAGACCAAGCTAGGTGCTAACACTGTACCTGATACATGCACACCAACGCATGCAAGCACAGACACACACACACACCCAGGCATGCACGCAAAAACACACTCACACCCTCCCAAACACACACAGGTGTGTCTCTTTTGCTGTCCTGTTATTTTGGATTCAGTAGATCTTGTTGTGTTCATTATTATCTTCTCCGTTGTACTTCCTGGGACTGTTGAGGTGAGAACAATCTGGGAAACAAACGGTAAGCGAGTCTCTCTCTCTCTCTCTCTCTCTCTCTCTCTCTCTCTCTCTCTCTCTCTCTCTCTCTCTCGTCTGTCTCTCGTGTCTCATCTCATCTCTCGTAATCAGTCTCTCTCTCTCCCTCTCTCTCTCTCTCTCTCTCTCTCTCTCTCTCTCTCTCTCTCGTCTGTTAATGGGGTTTGTCAGTCATGTCGCATGTGGCAATTTCCAGTAATCAGTCATTTCATTAAAAAATAAAACATAATACCAGACGCAATTTGAATAAAAACAACTTAATACTGACGTGTTTTCATAAAGAATCTATATTTCGACGGGAAGAGATTTTAGTACGCCGGCTTATTGCTTTTTCTTGTTTTAAAAGTTGGTCCGATGTTAACATATTAAATTTGTTATGCTTTTTATTCAAGGAGCTCAGGAAACTTTAATCAACCACCGACAATGAGAAAAGAGAAAAGGGTAATTACAGGTAATTCTAAGTTTGGCATTAAAACATAGTATACATCAGACATAGGCCTACGTCCATCACTCCTCACCATGTCAGTGCATAATACACAACTTACAAACTACGGAATTTAAACGCTCACCGTGTTCCATTATCAACAACTTTGAAGTTCTCGATCATGAAAATCTTTCCCGAACCCGAGGCAAGGCACTGTGCTGGAGCACAGAGGGGATGCAAAGCAGCGGCTCAAGCTCCGTCTCACCATACCGCCATAGTGTTTATGGCCGCAATAACTTTAATGACTTTAATGACAATTTAATCATCTTTAATAACTTAAATAACTCGGATGATTTTTTTTCTGGTGCCATCAGTTCAGCTCAGTCCGTCTGTACCCGCTGAGCGAGAGCATGCTGTTCCTCGCTTGAGAATAGACCCGAGAATGAACTCAACTCATTCCCTACTCAACGTGGGGTGTTTTTCGATGGAGATGCATAGATACGCAGTCACAATCTCCATCAGCAAACATGTGTGTGTGGCGCATGCACCACACACACTTGTACACAAACACAGTTGTACTTGTGTGTGTGCGTGTGCGTGTGCGTGTGTGTGTGTGTGTGTGTGTGTATGATCTACTTTGAGCGTGTCTTATTACACAGCGAGGCGCGCTGCTGACTGAGCAGGTAGGCTACGTGTGTTCCTGTTTCCTGCGCTGTGAAAGTATTGGGTGACCGAGAGAGAGCGAGAGCAGAAGCCAGCTACCTCCGACGTTTCACTCCCAAATGAAGCGAGGCAGGATTGACTTATGTTAATTAATGACCTTCGGTGTCAATCGCACCAGGGACGTTTAGCATATTCAGAGAACGGCACGACAGGGAGTGAGGGTAATCCACATTAGCACAATTCCTTTTGCATGCTTTTTGGGGACAAAACGCAGTTTGCGCGTTGAAAAAATAGGATCTCGTCTCACACAAGGTGTTGATAAGCATCTACTTATTCCCACAATCCTCAGCGTCGCGTAGACTATTGCCCTTACAGTTTCCACTGTGTGCCAAATGAGGCTCTGTGAAGTGGAGGGGATTAAATAAACATATTTATTCTGATGAGGGAAAGAGGGGAGGAAATAAATTGCCTTTGTTTTAATGACCACAACTTCTGAGTGAATTTAAATAACTCCGGAAGGGGCTTGTCCTTGACGGCCACCTATTTATTCTACGTAGCCTAGCTTCTCTACGTGCGTGTGCGTGTTTATGTGGGTGCTTCAGATGTCTTTCAAAATATTATATTGTGACAGATTCAACACAGTAGCTGATGGGAAAGATATTTTTGGTTCATCCACTTATTTGAGCAAAAACCAACTTATTAACTAGTAGGATAATGAAGTTTATTCATTTCCGACTAAAACACCCCACGTCACATCCACATTATAGTCACATAGAATTGTCCATAGCATCGCTTTTAATTTGCACGTTGCTGGCATAAACAACTGTATTGTAGAATAGCACAAAGCTTCCCATTAAAAAGCCTGCTGAATATTTTAGATGCATGAAACAGAACAAGTCCAAGCACACAATAGCAACAGTGTGAAGACCATCCTCTCAGTTTGATTGGGTGGCCTGGGTAGTGGAACCGAAAGGTTGCTAGTTCTTTCACCAGCTCCTGAGCTAGGGAAAGAACAGGTGTCCCTGAGCAAGACACTAAACCCTAACTGCTCCTGATGAGCTGGCTGTTGCCTTGCATGGTTGACTCTGCCGTCGGTGTGTCAATGCGTGTATATTAACCGATGTAAGTCGCTTTAGATAAAAAGCGTCTGTTAAATGCCCTAATTGTAATTGGTCATAGCAAACAGTAAATGAAAACATGTGATATTGATATGGTCTCCGTTGGCTCTGTCGTTGAGAATTATTTATCAAAAGGTTTCCGTGGTGCAATATTCACTCCGAAAATTAACAGAGACCGTATCTGTGCCTGCAATACCGGCCCATTATCTGATCCCCGACTCGCTTTTGTCCTTAATCAAAAATCCACCCCGAACGACAGGCGGCTGGAGGTTCAGCCGTCGCCGTAGATGTTCAGCTCTATATTATCGGCGTAATGAAAAAGTCCCTGAATTCCGCACACAACTGATAAGAGGAAAAGAACACCCACACAAAGGATATTGAAATATGCTGATGTTACTCTTCAGTCCGTGGAACCAAGTCCCTTGTACCGACGTCCGCCACGGTTAGAAAGGGTTCCCTTGTCTCCGGCGACGGGAACAGAGGGGGAGAGAGAGAGGGACAGAATCTAGCTCTTACAAGGTGGTGTGGTCTTTTAATAATGTCAAGGCATAATTGGTTTCTGAAATGTTTCATGGCCTTAATTAACTAAACGGGCCTAAAGGAACAAGAAATGGATAAGGGAAGGGGTGACAATTAGAAATAGAGGGAGCGAGAAGGAATGACGGAGGGTGGGAGGAGAGGGGAGCAAGAGGGGAGGCAGAAGGGGAAGGAGGGAAGAAGAGAGAGATGAGATTAAGAGCGAAAGAGAGGGAGAAAGGACAGGGAGGAAGACAGAGAGTCACTAAGTGGGAGAGAGAAAGGAAGAGCGAAAGACAGACAGACAGACAGACAGACAGACAGACAGACAGACAGACAGACAGACAGACAGACAGACAGACAGACAGACAGACAGACAGACAGACAGACAGACAGACAGACAGACAGACAGACAGACAGACAGACAGACAGACAGACAGACAGACAGACAGACAGACAGACAGAGAAAAAGAGAAGAAAGTAATGCAAAAAATAGCAATCGGGTGCTTTATTTCTCCATTTCACCAGTCTGCTATTCATTCCCTGCTCTCCCCTCTCTCTCCCTCTCTCTATGTCTCTCCCTCCCTCTCTTCTACCCCCTTCAACCAACCCCTCAAAAGGTTTTCACTTTTCTAAACTCAAATTAATCTACTTCATATTCCAGGGCCGTCCCCGGCACACGCAGGGCAGAAATCTGCTGCGGACAGCAGGAAACGCTCTTCTCGTGATATTGTGCACACTCCAAAAATTGCCCTCCACATAGCTCTCCTTAAACCCCCAGCACATGACTCTAATAAGAAGACAAAACACCGGGAATAAGGTGCGCTTAAGTGCCGCCATTTCTTTACTTTTTTTGTTTTTTCCATAAATTGAAAGACGCGGGCGGCTTTCCTGTGAATTCAAACTGAAATGTTTTCTCTCTGGTGTGTTAAGTTTCGACGATGAATCTTATTAGGTTTATTTACTGTTGATTGCAGACCGTTTTGTGGTTTTAGTGAAAGGGATTTATGAATTAGACCATCTTCATGTTTCGTTGATGCACGGTAAGTAGCATTGGACGAGCGTATACCTGCTGGATTGATTTTTGATCAGCGGATCAACTTAGAGAGACAACATGAACACTGGTATGTTGTGTGCTGTCTGTCTCAGTGGAAATAGCTTCGGTTCATTGTACTTGTCCACACAGCGAGGCTAATTACATTGTGAAGTGGAATTGTCTTTTTTTTTAAAAGCAGGTAACAACTTATAGCCTACTGAAGACATTCTGAAGCCTTACAACAACCTCAAGGTAATAATAACTAACGTACAATGGAACTATCAGGCTGGAATATGTATTTTGGTCTTTTTTAAAGTTGCAGTCTTGGCTAATGTAAGAAAACCAAGGTCTTTCAGCACAATCCAGATTCTCATCTCCCAGGTGTATGCATAGAGGTCAGTGTTAAGACAAGTTAGATATGTTATATGGATTTGGCATTCTTGGACATTTATTTTACGACCTAGAAAAAAAGGGTCATATCTGAAACAGCAGTTTCTGAGCCCGAAAGAAAAGGCTGAGAAATGAAAGTCATGAAAACTGTAACAATAATTATATAAAAAGCCTTTCGTTATAGTGATAGAATTTCTGCTTATCACCTTGTGAAGAGCTTTTGGCCATAATGCCTCAAGTTGAATGATGACAACCAGACACATTAGCGAGGTTCTTTTATCTGAAATGGCGGGACGACCCCAATTCTCCGTCGTCGCCATTTGTAATTAGTACCTGCTTCATTAACAGTCTCCTACACAAGTTTCTGCTGACGGATGGATTGTTTTGAGATAACGTGGAGGAGGTCGCGGTGGTCGCCGGTGTGCCTCATTAACGAACGACAGAACACCCAGCCACTAACGAGGGGGCGTAGCCACAGCACATGTCCGGGGAGGTGTGGCCTGAGGGACAGTGGGAACAACAAACGGAATTAGCTGTTCCGGCGGCCATCTTGATTGAACACACTCTAGTCTCCCTCTAGTGCATAGGGTGTTCTGTGTCGGGGGGTGTGGGGGTGGGGGGGGGGGGGGGGGGAAGAAACCAAGAAATTCATTAGATTATGTTATGGAACAGAAATGTCATACTTTAAGTGGATTTTCTTTCTGCCGACAGTGTCAGACAGATACTGGCTCCTGGAATTCATGCCCACTCATTCCCCACTGTTTTCTCATTTCTCATTCACTCTTTTTGTCTGTCTTTTTTTTCTGTCTTTTTGTCTTTTCTCTCACACACTCTGTCTCTCTGGTGTTCATTCCTTCTACTGCTCAATAAAACACTGCTTTAACAGCATGTTAAAAATGGGCTTGTTTGGTAACCTCTCAGTGGACTCCAGTAACATAGTAGGCCATGTATCATATTGCGTGTTGAATTGTCACACTTATGTCCTTTGACACGGCAAAGGAGTTTTTTGTTTTGCTCTGACAATCCCCAGAAGGTCGGAGATGTTTGAGAAGATGCCCGTTTAAAATAAAAAAGGGCCCAAAAAAAACAGCTAACCTCTAGTGGAGGATAAGCCATAGAGCAATTTTCCCAAACAAACACATTGCACACCACAATCTTGGTCCTTATAAACAACGTTCTGTTGTGGTCCCGAGGCGAGACTTTGGCATAGAATGTCCTTGTTACCGGGCGTATTTGATCATTTATAACGAAGCCCATTCTGAGCTTCAGGGGATATTTTGATTGTTTGCCGTGTGCAATTCTTTAATCAGTTATAATGCTTTTCCATACCATAATGAGCTTGTATTGCTGGGACAGCAGCCCAACACAAGCCTTCTGGCTGACAAGGAAAACCAATATCCAAAGTGTGGTTCCTAAGAATTCCAAACAGGTAGAAAAGTGTCTCAATTGCGTCTTAAGTCGATTGGATATATGGCGATGTATGACTGTACAAATTAAGTAGCAAGCAGAAGAAACATCCTGGGCCTAAATTTTACTTTCAAGGAGGCATTGGCTGGATCTCTGATCGGTCTCTTGGATATCCCATAAGGCCGTGCAGCACAGGGGGCAATGAAAAATGTCTGCCTCATCTTTTGAATAAACCCAAGTAAGGCATAGTTACATACATGTTCCTATCTAACATGAAGTTTGTTTGACCGCTGTTTAAAATAAGACACGTTCTAGTTGTAGTCTAATAGATCCATGGAGAGTGATTTTTTACAAGCTTGAGGTTGTTGCAAGACTTCAGAAACCATTCAGTTTAGGTTGTCTGTTTTTTTGCTGGGTTGAGATTGCTTTTACAATAGGCAATTCCACTACTCATTGAATTATGACACCCTGTATTCTCGTTTTTGCAATCGCTGTAAAGCAATACAGGTTTGGGGAAGTGAGGTGTGCCATATATGAATCTGAATTGTCCTATAAGACTGCATTTAGCTTTGAGAGCTTTTTTTAATGAACTAAAATGTTTTTTTCCTGTTAAATCAATGATCCTCATTATTAGATAATTTAGACAACATATTTCTCTCTCACTCTCTCAAGCTCACTCTGTCAGTCTCTCCCTCACTATCTTTCGTTCTCTCTCTCTCTCTCTCTCTCTCTCTCTCTCTCTCTCTCTCTCTCTCTCTCCTCTGTCTGTCCTTGCTCTCTCTTTCACACTACAAGGTTGACTATCCATCTAATTCCTTTCTCCAAGCCCTCCTCCAATTTTTGCAGTTTTTTTCCACTGTTTCACAAAGTTCAACCGATTCCTTCATTTCTTCCCTGTGCCATAGTGATTTTGCTGCAGCGGCACTTTCTCTGTTGTGACGGCCGTTCGCATATAAGCTGGATTTGTGGCAGCAAATTCAAGGCTTTCTTTACTGGTTATTTTGCTCTACTAATGTGTTAGCACGTGCGTGTGTATGTGTGCATGCGAGTGTGTCAGTATGCATGAGTGTGTGGATGTGTGCATGACTGCGTAGGTTTGCATATGTGTATGTTTATCTGTGTGTGCCAGTGTGCGTGTGCGTGCCAATGTGTGTTTTCCAGTGTCCATGCGTGTGTCAGTATGCGTGTGTGTGTGCGCGCGCGTGCATGCGTGCGTGGGTGTGTGCGTGCGTGTGTGTGCATGTGGTTGCATGCGTCCGTGTATGTGTGCCTGTGTGTGTGCATGTAAGTGTGCATGTGCAGCCATGTTGTATCCTATTGAGTTATACTTCCAGACTTTGTGAAGCCTGAGGTCCTGGTACCCCTTAATCCATAATGATTGTCTGCCGGTCGGCTACCTACCCCAATATGCCCATTTGCCCTTCCACTGAAGTCTTCTCATCAGACTTTCTTCTTCCCTCAGGGAGAAAATATCCCTCTCATCTCCCCTCCCGTCGCTTCTCCAACTGCTAGTATAATTAAGTGCATTGAATGTAATAATGAATGTAGAAATGAAATGAGAAAGATAAAAGGTTATTGCAAATCGCGTGTCGGACAGTTCGATAAACACAAGATAGATTGCTCTGCCATTTATCATTCTAGGGCTCTGTAATAACTCAGCACTGCAAATACAACATAAATGCACAGCTATATTGCACTTTAAAATATTCGTCTCATGAGTTTGCCATTTAACAAATCCATTTTCCATAGATATGGTCCGTATTTTTGGCCAAATCGTGTCTTAAACAAACCCCTGTTTTAATAAGGTTCATTATTCAACAAGATGGAGAAAAGGAAAAAAAAGTAATGGCCATTCACGTCTGCTCATTATTACATTAATATTTTCCTTCCTGCTTCCAGTCTATTTCACGGATGTCAAATATGCATACATTTGGTAGATAGGAACTTATCGAGGCTACCTTTCCCATTCATGTATTCCCCAGCCCAGGCCCCAAAAATATGAATTCACCTAACACCCTCATTATTTTAACTATGAACTCAATCTCACCTCACACTCTCTATTCCAATATCATTATTACACAACCACACCCCCTCACCCTCACCCACACCCACACACACACACACACACACACACACACACACACACACACACACACACTTTTCACCCATTCACCTCTGTATTATTAAAACAGTGGTGTAATATTTCCACCGGTGATGGTAATGTTCTGTCCAAGGTAATTCCACGATGGGAAGCTTGGATACCGGGAGCCTATTCAATTACTTTGGACGAAGTGATAGGACTATTATGGGACTATATACTGTATATATAGCTGAAAGGCCACTTCCACAGCTTTTCATTAAATGCCAGTGGTCTGAGACCCCAAAGAGCTGAAGTTGGAGGGATGAGGGATAATTCGGCTGATATAGTTAGTGTAAGATAAGTGCTTTGATTATTCGGTGGTTCAACTAGTCACTTTAGTTTTCCTTCAAAGTCTTTAATCGTGCAAATGTGGCATTTATCGAAACTTGACAGCAGTGACCCGTACTCTAAATGTTATCTAACCATTTTAAGGAGGGGGAAGAAGGTTAATTAGGTAATTCGATATTTAATAAAAGTTTGAATAGATTGATGCATGGACCCTGATAAAGATTGAACAAATTTCGTCATCAAACAAGTGTTTGAAATGGAGAAAATCCATAAAATAAGGTTGAGAACTAAAGTTGCAGCATTAGTTTTAATTTAGCTTACCAACCATCCGCTTTAAGACAGAGTGTGTCTCTGTTAAGTAATATTCTCTTTCCGTGATTTGTGAACATATCCAAGACTTACAGTAAGACATTTCACAATGCAAGTCTTCCCACTGTATGGGGGTTTCAAAGAGAATAAATTGCTCAGTCCAGATGACTGATACTTCAGATTAGCAATGTGCAGCAACAGGAGAAAAAATGCCAACACACAAATGTGTTATCTTGCGTCAGATAGCTCTGTTTGTCCCAAGATAGCTCCATTGACAAATACAATTTCAGCCGTTACAGACCAGTGAGAAGCCTATCAGAAGGAAACACACATTAAAAACTCTCTCCCTCCCTCTCTCATACATGTATGTATACACAAGCACAACACACGTAGCACACAGAAACACATACACACACAGGTGTAAATCGCTATTGCTCTCCTAAATAATTTGAACCCCTTCCAAATCTTCAAAAGCCATCCTGAGGCCTGGGGGAAGAGAGAGGGATGGAAGCGCAAAACGCATGAACGCGTTAAATGAATCAGACTCTGTAGAGATGTCTGTGTTTACAAGGGAACAGACTCGCTTCACGATAGCTTAGCATGCTAGCTCTTCCTCCCTTCATTTCAACTGTGGTATATGAGCTAGGTGTGAGCAAAAGGAGGAATTTTAGCATAGATATGGGATGAAAAGAAGGAGGTAGCAACAATAAAGTTCATAGAAGGATGAATTAGAGAGCATGAAAAAAATTGTCTGAAGGTTTGAAACATTACTCTCTCGTGTCGAGATCTCGGGGCGAAATTGGGGGCTGGTTGCTAAAGCTAGCAAGCTAAGTGAGCTAAGCAGAATCCATTTGTATTGGTTGCCAGCAGCAGATTGCGGCAACAGGCTTAAGATTCTGGCCTATAACTCATTCATGACACGCAACCGGGAAATATATGACAGCTTGAAAAAATTATATGTCGGCTAATGCTCGTCTGTTTAGGATTAGCAAACCAATTCTATGTCTGATGGACAACACGATGGAGGCTGGGTTCTGGCGGGTGGACGAATAGACGGTTTGATGGATGGATGGAGGGAAGTTAATGTGTCTATGTGTTGAGTGCCGGTGACAGAAGGAAAAGGAAACGGAGTTGTACGCTCCACATTAAAAAGCCTGTGCTCCACTCTGCGCTTTAACAGTGGGAAAGTCTCCCCACTCTGTGGATTGCCCTTGGGGCAGATCGCTCTACCTGTGGCGTTGCTCCAAATTAACTTCTCTGGAGGGTTTTCACATATAATTGGATGATTCCTGCAGGATTCACCAGATCCATATACGTCTAATAAAGTCAGCGTGGCCCCGACGTACCCAAATGAATTCTATCAAGCTCCCCGCAGAGTAATACGGGGACACACACACACACACACACACACACACACACACACACACACACACACACACACACACACACACACACACACACACACACACACACAAGCCTGCATGTGAATATGTGTGACTAGTAAGTGCGTGAGTGAGTGAATAAGTGAGGCGTGTGCTTACGTTTCTTTGTGTTTTGTTGTTTTTTTTTAATAATGGCTGACAGCCTGTTCTTCCCCTCCAACCTCCAATCACCCTCCAACTGGAGACATCTGCTCTTCAGTGGATCTTCACAGCCAGACAGCACCAACAGCCGCGCGTGTGCACACACACACACACACACACACACACACACACACACACACACACACACACACACACACACACACACACACACACACACACACACACACACACACACACACACACACACGTTTGACTCCATTCCCACAAAAAACCCTCAAGCTCCAAGTATAAAGAAAAAAGAATATCTGGCAGGAACTCGACATGTCACATCAACGATGAACAACAGAGAGTCCAATGTGGGTAGAGAGATTCACACTCGCAACCTGCTTATCTTTGAGGGTTTCTGCACAATATATGCTGAATTTGCAAACCTCATTCTTTAATTATTTTTTTTCATTTATCAGAATTAAAACAGACCTCATGCTGTGTTATAATAGGATGAATCAGCAGTACAAACCGCTTATTTTTTCAATCACTTTAATTTCAAATCACCTTAATCCCTGAATCGGATTAAGTCGATTTTTTCAGTGGTTTCAACCGCTGGATGAATCACAGAGAGCACGGGCTGTGTCGCCGTGGCTGTTGGACGCATGTAAGTGCCTTGCTCAAGGTATGGTGCATAGGGAAGGATTCAAGGCCCACCAAGGGCCCGAGGGTTTTGTATAATGAATACTGAAACAAATTCACCACGGCAAATTTGTCCTTGAAAAACACATTGCTGTGGGAGCATTTTGAATTGATTTATTTAAACTTTACAGTAAGGACAAAAGCACGCACATGTTACAAATTGAAAAACCAAAGATGCTTTTTCTGGAAAGTTTATAAGAAGGGCCCGACAATGTCTACATTTATTTTACGGGTTTAACATGTGGCGCATTTTGAAAAGAAACACAGTTAATCCCCAACAAATCTGTATCCAGTTTCATCTCAGATTCAATTTCATGTCTCCTGCATTAATTCATTGCACTTCCTACAAATGTCGACGCGGTACCCTAAGAAACTCACATCTGTTCAGTGGAAGGAGAAGTGGTTGCAGATCGCTCCTCTCCTCTGGCCCCTGAAGGCACAGAGGACTGATGCTGGTACCCTGGTGCTTTCAGGAGCGATTATCGCCTTACCAGGAGGTTTGTCGGGTCAGCACAAAGCCTCGTAGGGAGGAAGATGGGACTGTTCTACAACTGCAGTGCAACATGTTTATCCGGCTATACTGCACGCACGCACGCACGCACGCACGCACGCACGCACACACACACACACACACACACACACACACACACACACACACACACACACACACACACACACACACACACACACACACACACACACACACACGGAGAGTATTCTTTCACAGAGCCGATGCCTGTAATTATGATGGATTTTATCTATCCATCTATCCCTCAAGTAAGTGAACATTAGTTTAGCATTGAGTTGGCATAATAGAACACTATAAGCGTTATATGCTTATTGTAGATAATTAAACGCATGACTGTTAGTTTAATTGGTGGACCCAAGTCAGTTATTGCCAGCTGCATTGAGCAGATGTTGTCTACTGGCAAGTGTCCAGTCTTTGAATGTCAGTTAAGATTGTGTCTCATAAATGTTGACTAGGATACAATAGAGTCAAACTGAATGCAGAATCACCTTTTTGGCCAGTTTAACTCAATGTGTGTGTGTGTGTCCATTGTCTTGTATGCCCCAGGCATTTCAATTATCATGTTGCCCATCTGTCTTCTGAGGTCTATGTGGACATTTGTTATGCGCACGTGTGTGTCTGTGTGTGTGTGTGTGTCTCTCTGTTTGTTTGTGTGTTTTGTGTGTGTGTGCGTGTGTTTGTCTGTGTTTGTTTATCTGTCTTTGTATGTTTGAGTGAGTGAGTGAGTGAGTGAGTGAGTGAGTGAGTGAGTGAGTGAGTGAGTGAGTGAGTGAGTGAGTGAGTGAGTGAGTGAGTGAGTGAGTGAGTGAGTGTAATAAACTATTGTAATGAGTTGGATATCTTGACGGTGATCAATCCGGACAATGAGATAAATGAAAAGAGCCTAACAATGCATAAGCTTTTCTGACCCCCATGGAGAATGTGTCTGTTTGTAATCACACAAAACACCGGCCTGTCCCCCCACCCACAGACACAGTTCATTAGCAAGTAACTTAGCAGTTTGCTATCTATTCTTAAACACACTCAAACACACACACACACACACACACACACACTCACACAGAAACAAATGCGCTGGGTTGACTCCTATAATAATAACAATAAATATTATTCATACTGCCCTTTAATAATTACTCAATACTTTAACACAACGTAAGGATGTAGTCCACAAAGCTCCACGATTGCGGTAACTAAATATTAAACATGCAGGCTTCTGCCTCTTGTTAAGTGACTTACCCCCGCAGCATGTAACTTGTATAGCGACACCTGTCTACCCAGAGAGCACAAAAAAGCAACGGTGCCTCATAGCGCAACTAACACATGGTGAGGTATTCTGGGATTCTGCCTCATAAAAGTTTTTTGCCGACATATACAATTCCCCAAGAAGCGCCTTGATGATTTCTGTTTCTTCTGTAGGCCAGACATTAAAAGTGCAATGCACGTCTTGTTTAAACATTAACAGTTGCACTTGGGTTCGAGGTTTTCGCTTCCAGAAACATACGTTGCACATTTTGATCCCTCCCATGCTTTCTCTGTCTCTCCCTCTCTCTCTTTCCAACTCCCCTCTCATTCACCCCCCTGTCTCTACCCCTCCACTTGTTCCTACTCTACTCTCTCCACCTCTTGCTCCCTCCCTCTGCCCCCTATATATCTCCCTTTCTCTATCTCCCACTCTGTCTCTCTTTCATACTCCCACTTTCTCCCACTCTTGCACATGCATACTATGTGTCTCTCTCTTCATCTCTTGGCCTGCCTTTACATTTGCACATACACTTAATTGCAACGGTCAGCACTGGCAGATAATTGAAAATGGTTCAGTCTTCCACTGCAGTCCAGCTCAGTTCTTGTAAAGACAGCTCCTTTGACCCGCCAGTGCTGCTTGTCATCATTATTACTTTTCCATCGACATACTCTGTTGCCCTCTAACCATGACTTCCTATCATCTGTAGCTCCAAGCAGTAGCCCCCATCGTGGTTCTGCATGACGGTAACCAGGGTACGTTTCGAGGCGTGAAGAAGAGAACCGTCGATGATATCACACCAAAAGGATCAATGGTAGCAATGGACCCTGCCACACACCACCGTGGGGGGGCTTTACTGGGCTCCCGATGACCAGAACACGAGTTGACGTTGTTTCAACCGGTTTATTTAAACAGAGATTACGTTTTGTTGTAGTCAGAGCAGTTGGTTTCATGCTTCCGTGTCAGAGATATCTTCAAGTGTGTGGGTGGTGCCGGCTGGTTTAACATGTGTGCATTCATTAATTTCTCGATGGACCACAGGGATGCAACCTCAACCAGCCCCAGAGGGTAATCAGGAGTCTGACTCCTGCAAGGTGAGGCTGGTTGAACCAGCCATCAACCGCACACACTTCACACATGCATATACATTTACACGTCTATTTGTAAGTGAATTCGGTTCATCCTCTCTCAATTTATTTTTGCAGGCCTACATGATCTTTTAGACGATTGGTTCATCTATGAAAGCGGCTTCGGGGAAGGTTCCATCTGAGCACAGAATATCAATGCCTTTGTTGTTATTAATGAAATGTTCTAAATGTCTCCCACTGGGTCACATCATTCTCATAAAAAAAATCAGATTGCAATGATTCAACACAAGAAGAGCGAAAAAGCAATTAAAAAACGGCAATACAATTCACTATTGATACCATCAACACGCATCCGTGCCATTATTTTTCCCGAGCCACGGTACAAATGTGCAGCAAATGCAAATGGTGCAATCATCACCAATCATTTAGCACCTCGCCACGGTAGACAGTTAGGGTCACATTAAGTCGCGTTTTGTCAACGAGGGACGTTAACTGAAAGTCTTTATTCACGAAAATGTGGCTATGTTCCAACGACGCCTCAAATGGCCTTCAAATGAGAGTGTGGAGCGTAGTTTATTGTTAGAACAGGGCTGGCATTTATCAACATGAGGGAACAAACACAGAGAAGAGGAACAATGAATGCAGATAAGGCTAGTTCAGAAGTCAAATCTACAATTACTTTGGCCTTAACAAATGGAAATAATATGTTTGGTTTATTTTGGGCCATGGTCCTCAATTTATGCAAGGGATAATGTATAGGACGCCGGTCATTATCAGGAAAATTAGCCCCAACAGGGCGAACAGGACAACGACATGAAGTGGAGGTTTCTTGCTTCGCCCTGAAGGGGCTTATTTTCGATAATGACCGGTGACGTTCAATACATTATTCCACTTATTACAAGGCTACCGGCCAAAATGAAAAGATAACTTCACACGGTGTGTCTTTTTAAAATGACCAGTCATAGTGTTGATCAGCAGTTGACTGACTGTTGACTGACGTCTGTTGGTGGCAGAGGCCAGAATCCTCAACAAACTCAATAATGACTAACCCCATTCACCCTCTCCACGCCCTGAAGGTGATCAAGAACAGCACCTTCAGTCAGAGACTAATTGCACCAATGTGTAAAACAGAGCAGTACAGGAAGTCCTGTATACCAGCTGCCATAGGTTTTATAATGCACAAAAATAACTTTGCACTTTGTAGTATTTATTATTGTATTTATTGTTTAAGTATTTAAGTATTTTAGCTATATGAGGGAATGTGTGTTTGTTATGTCTGTCCATACGCTGTTGTGACACTGTAATTTCCTGTAAAGGATTATTAAAGGATCTATCTATCTATTTATCAGAGAAATAGTCTGCCGAAGATGTTGACGTTGCAACCGAATACGCTGGGATTGATAATTTAGCGGACTACTTGCGGAGTGATACCAAAGACGTGAATCAGAGGCAAAAAGTCCACTTTCCTTGACAGCAGTCATTATATGCTTAGAAGGTCAATTATTAAAAAATAATTCACCACCGGAAGTCGGGAAGGCCCATGCAGGTGAATGGAGCGTTTCACAGCATTAAGAAGAGCCATGTAATAAATGAAAGTAATTCAATGTGTCATAAAAATATGATCTTCAAAAAGTGGGAATGAATTTACGTATAGGAATTGTAAAAGCATAAACCGCTTTAAATTGTCACTATATAAACAGGTTGTATCTTAAATTAATAATGAGACCTTCGCAGTCTGTTTGAAGGTATGATTTCTATAATAATTGAAATACGACGGTTTTGCCTGGAAAACTTAAGCAAGGAAAGTATGGATAATGGCAAAAATGTCTGTTCTTTAATATATTTTTAATTTGTAAGTATATTTATGAAAATAAAATGTATTTCCTGCAGGTTGGATTTTTCTTTTAATGTAGTCTAAAAACTGGTGCGCTGTGTACTATTGAAGGGACAAAGTGGGATACCTACGTTCAAAAACAACTTCCACTGGATATTTTTGGGAAAACATGGCCCCTCCCTTGTCAAGTATTTGTTTGCTATTTAGCACCCTGCATTCAAAAGATTACTGCAACCGTAGCTTTATTCGTTGTTAATTAATCAAGGGTAGTGGCATAAGAAATAGGCTTACCAAACGAATTGCCAACCTGATTAAATTAATCAAAGTATTCATTTGAATTAATACTTTGTTTCAACCTGGTGAACCAGAAAAACGACCCGATAGACCTGAAGTCAGGTCTCAAAGAATGACACGTACAAGCAGTGGAAAAAAAAAAAAAGTGAAAAAGAAAAGCCAAAATTCACCAAAAATATGCATGAAATAATGTTTTATTCAAATTCATCACTTCTACTTACAGTGACGAGACAATGTGACTGGAAAGTCACAAAGGAATAAAAAAGAAAAGTAGTACATAAATACAAATCAAAGTAGAGTAGTTCTTAGTCAGTTCATTAGGTTGTTCTGATGGTAGTGCTGGGGGTAAAAATATGGTGGAAGCTCTTAACAACTTTATCATGAATTAATGATGGTTGACTTGTTCTTCCTTCCTCCACCATGCCAATGTTTCGTTCCTTAATTTCCTCCTTGTCATCTTCATGATCCCCCTCCTTCCCCACCTCCTGTCAGACCTTCTTTCGGACTCATTCGTGTTTTATAAACCTGACTTTTTACTTCCGGTCTTTTCGACTCCTCTATCTTTGTTTCTCCTCTATCTCTGTATAATCTCCATATCATTTACATTTACATTTAGGGAATTTAGCAGACGCTTTTATCCAAAGCGACTTACAACAAGTACATTTGTCATACGATGTGCAACAATATATCGCTGTCGGTACATAAAGGATGTTCATAGACCAAGTGCAAGTACAACAATCGCTAGGCTAACCAATTCCCCGTGTTACAGCAATGATAGCAGCTACTGCAGTTGCTACACAGTTAAGTACTAAATCTTTCAGAAATGTTTCCTCTATTTCTAACTTCTCTTTATAATCTCTTCAGAGCATTGCTTGCTTCCTTTCTCCTTTCCTCGTGTCGTCCTCCTCCTCCACCACCTCCTCTCCTCTTTTTCTTCCCTCTCCTCCATCTTGTCCTGCTTCTCTTCCTACGTCAGCTCCTCCTCGTCATCCTTATTCCCTTCCTCCTCATCGTCATCTTCCTCCTGCTCCCCACAATTGTGTTTTCTTCCTTCTCCTTCTCATCCTCCTTCTCATGTCATCTTTTTCTATTTTTACCTTGCCCTCCTCTTTCTGTTCATACTCATCTTCATCTTGTCTCTTGGGCCTCTTCCTCTTCTTCATAATCTTTTTCAAACCATTTCTCTGTTTCTTCCTCTTTCAAATTACTTTCTTCTCTACTTACTTTGTCCTCCTCCAAGCCTCCTTCAAAGTTCTGCCTCCCCTCAAATTTCCTATTTTTTTTTTTACTTTCTTCTCTGCTGCCCCCTCCTCCCTCTCTCCCTCCCCTCTGAAGGACTCAATCAGGTACTGAAGGTAGGTTCAGGGAGCCAAGCCTGGTGTTTGTACACATCCAGGCCAATTCTTGCTGTTCCACTTGAGTTTGTTGGTTGAGAATGTGGAGTGGTCTTCTGAATAGTGTTAGCCATAGTCTGACACACTATCAGAAGATAATGCTACTGATCACATTCAGTCAATGTTTTGGACATATGCCTCTTTCTCACTCTCTCTCTTTATCTCCCTCTTTGTCTCTCTCGCTCTGCATCCTTAATTTCTTTATAATTCAAAAAGAAAAAAGGGCTTAATGGTTCCCGGAAATAAGCCCTGTACATTGTGAAAGTAGATAACAATTTATGAAACAAGTGCCAATATGATTTTTTTTAATAAAAAGTAAGATACAACAAATTGCATACCAATCTAAACACTTCCACATTCTCTCGCCCCCACACTTTCAGAACCGCAGTCTGAATCTTAAACAGGAAAACTTACAATCTGTGTCCATACTATTGTGGCAGTACAGCCACGAAGGGAGGCTGCAGAAAGTGTGTGGGGTTCATTCTTATACCAGGGTCTGTTGTCAGCAACCCTTACGGCAGGTCTATTGACTCCATGAGGGCTTCCTCGAAAACTGCATTCGCTGCATCAAACAATGTCAATAAAGTTATGCCCAAAGCCACATCTCCACTGTAATACTGTAATATTTCAGTTATTTATTAACTACTATAGAAAATACAGATGAATGTCTGTGAAGAAGGGCAGTGGGAGCGCAATCACGAGCCAGGTTGAAATAAATGTGAGCCACTGACATGGCCAACAGCCAAACAGAAACACACACTGGAAATCCCTCCTCTTCCTCCACTGCTGTTACTGCTGCAGCCTCATGCGTTGCCTTCATAAAACCTGCAAGCCCTGGCAGACACCTCGGCTCAAACGACTGGCACAACCACAGCCCTTCCTACAGTCATTGTACCGATGACTGGTCCCTGAATGCTACTTTGAATAGTTGCATTCAGAGGAATCATTTAGGCAGCAATATGGTGGTGAATAAACTGGCAATGTTGTGGTGTAGGTCTTTAACCTACATGGTCATGCGCCTCAGTCCGTCCACAATGGTCTGGCTACTCTTGCCCCTCGTGGGGGTCCCAGCTGGAGTGAGACAAATGCTAGATATTTTGCTGTCCTGGCTCAAAAATGGTGGAAGGTACTTCCCACTGACATCAGGACAGCTGAGGCCCAACCCGTCTTCCGCCACAGACTGAAATCATATCTAGTAAGACTGGCCAAAGATATTGGCATATGAAATATATATATTTTTATTAATAACTATATTTCCTGTTTCTACATTGTAGCACTTTCTGTAATGCTGTAACACATAAACCACCAAAGCAAAAAGACAAGCACTCATCGATTATCTATTCAATATGCGGTGTCAAAGGTCAACTATGGAATCGCTTCAACAGGTCGATTTTAAAATCTATGATTGCATCACAAACGATGGCCTTTTTGCCCAAGGCGTGACCAAGAAATCTTAATAGAAGCCTAGAAGTACAGAATATCTGCCTGTGCTCCATTCAAAGTTTCCATTCAAAGACATTGTATTGATCAGATTCAGTAAAACTAAACCAACAACACTCATGTAGTGTTTGGGATGTACGGGCAAGTGAGGGCTGTTATCTATCTGCTCTCCAAGCAGTGTATTTGACTTAATAAAGAACTTGATCTTGAACAAGCAGAGAGACACAAATGTACTAATCTGCATGTTTTCCTTATTGGGGGAAAAAAAAAAAAAAACAACGACTGAACAATTGAGCCAGGCATGGTATGCCATTGCTCACATTAGGTCTAGGCTAACAACGCACAATTCGTTTATCTCGATAAAAAAGTGTTTGTGTATGTTTTTTACTCTATTGTGAGGCTTTATTCCTCCCAACAGGTACCTACCCAGGTTGGAACCGATTAGCTTATTAAACCTACATCCAGAGTCTGGAACTGCCAACAGTAAACGCACAAAACCTTAATGGCTTTATCAAGTGTGGTTTGTTTTGTTTTCTTTCCGACTCTTCTTTTTGTCCTCTCCAAAAATATGTGCTTTGTGCTGTAAGGTTCTCCGATACATTCCAATTCAAGTTTGGCAACAAACATCCCAAAGTTGAAGCTTAACGCATTTAATTAGGGCACTTCACACTGTCTGGAGAGATGTTTCATGAGAGCTATTTTAAGTTGTTCAAAGTTTGAAAGTAGGATCTGAACTGCTTTAATTCGGAAGTCTTATTACTCTTAATAAAGTTATTAATTTGCCAATTCCAATGTGGCTTTAGCCGCTATTTTGCATGAAATGTGTCCTTTAAATAAAACAAACGGCATGCCACTTTCTCCCTTGTATTTTCTCTCTGTGATGCATAATTAGTTCAGCAAAAATATTAATCCAAACATAAATGATCAAAGTGTAAAAGTGTAATTGAGGGATTAACATTCCTGTCCTTGCTATAAAAGTTGCTTTGATGCTTTCCGTGCCTACACATAAACACACAGTTGAAAACCGACGGACTGGCACAAACACACACGCAAAAACGGTGAAAATGAAGTGTGTGCGCGGGCATGTGTGTGCCTGCATGTGTGTTTGTGTGTGCGTGCGGGGGTCTGTGTGCGTGCATGCATACCTTTGCGCCCGTGTTTCTGTTTATTGGTGTCCATGTATCCTTATAGGAACTTCCAGGGCAGAGAGGAGTTCAGTGTGCGTGTCTCTGGGCGAGAGTCCTGCGACTCTTCAGTGAGTAATTGAAGGAGGAAAAGCAAACTCATGACTTTAGCCCACAGCCCGACACCCCCTTTCCCCTGGGGCCAGGGGGGTTCGATGGGGATCAGGAAAAGGCTACCACCGTAAGGGCCCCCCCGAGTGTGTGGGTTTCCATTCCGGCCAATCACTGCTCCTGCTGAGTTTCAGGCAGGGAGAGGTGGAACCATTCTCTCCAAGTCAGCTCCACTATATATATATATATATATATATATATATATATATATATATATATATATATATATATATATATATATATATACTATATACATACATATATATATATATACATACATATATATACATATACATACACACATACATACTATGCTCTAATTAACAACAGCCGACTCCAGAGATAAGAAGCAAAAAAGGCCATTTATGTGAAAGCATTTGTGTTTGTAGATATGTATTTTGAAATGATTATGGGAAGGCAGAGTGGAATGATGGCAGGTAACATCAGAACCCAGGTTTAGGGCAAAGAAGAAGAAAATAAGAGTGATTTAATTAACGTGAAAAAATGCAAATGAAAGAACCACTCCATTAGGCTTGATCGGTGGCAAACCAGTGCCCCTAGGGTTCTAGATTTGGTGACAAAGATCTCAGGATGTCTACATGTTTGTTCAAATCACCACCGAAGAATAATGTAAATTATTCACAAAGCAAATCACTGTTTGTCTTTTAGAACAACAACTGCCAAACGCTGATCTGACCTCAGGGGTTTGAACAAACACAACAAAATAAAAGCATGGCAAAACCTTTCACCTAACATCGCGTCAACATGTCTGTTTAATAAACCGGTTCCTGTTCATTTGGGTGTCATTACTATAAATCTCCTAGCAACTACATCATTTCCTTTTTGGACTTATCTCGGCCCAAGATCACTCTGTAATTGCCCTTAACTGTGTGCAAGTTCGCAAATTGCCTTGTTCTCAACAAAGAGCAGAATAATTATGGGTCAATTCATAGATTTTAATAATGCCACTTAATTGGCTCCGCCTAGGGTTTAAACCTTTCATCGGCCGATCTAATAAGACTAAGGACATTCTGTACCCCCTTTTTCTTTCCTAATGGAATTCTGAACATGCTCGATCGCACACTTTGTCTCTCAAGAGGCTGTGGTGTGAATGCAATTGTTCTTTGGTTACATACGGTATATTCCTGAATAATGCTGTATATGCTGTCTTTCTGGGGAAGGGACGGATGGGTGTTGCTCAACAACCATAGCATTGCGTTGTGAAGCTGAGTGATACGTGAAGGGCAGATGAATCAGAATCAGAACTCAGGATTGAGTAAGAAAGTAAGCCACAATAAGCGCAAGCCAGGAAAATGTATTATATAAATAGAAACAACAATAAGAAAGAATAATTCAAAAATATATGGATTATATAAAGAATAAATGTAGAGTATGTCTGTGTTTAAAATGCAAGAATGAATTCAGATTCACAGGAGTGACAAATAACTGTATACCTGTAAAAGTACAAATATCTCTACTTTTCTTTTCTTGACTCCAGGCCTCCTGATCCTTCATTTCTAAAAAGATACAACACCATATGAAAGACAGGGGAAGCAAAGAAGGTTCCTTTAGGGTGGGTCTCTAGCCCAGCAGTATCGAAGGAAACACTAACAATGAGATAGGGGGAGCCAATGATGGGGTTGCATTGATCAATTGCCTACCAATCAGGATCCATCAATGGTGCTCCTCGCGCGTTTGCTCATCGGTCTCCATTTGGTCAATAATAAAAAAATAAAATTCCATGACATTGCAAAATATCCGTGAACAATGAGGATGTATTATTGTAAATTATATGCTTATAATGTTTTGGGTTGGCTTTCGTTGGTTAGCAAAACATTATTTTTAAAATTTCCAAAAATGTGATCTTCCGTGAATCATTTGAGAAAAGAACACAAGATAGGAGAATAAAAAAAAGTATCCACATATTTGTTCCAAGGATATTAGAATATAAATCCTAGATGTTTCTGTGATACAGTTTCTCTACAACAATACAAGACCCAACCGGCTACAATGACAGATATAATTCCTCATTAAGTATGAATCACAGAATGAAAGTGCTTAACGGCCTTGGAGTTCATTACTATGTATAAATTTAGACAAACACACACACACACACACACACACACACACACACACACACACACACACACACACACACACACACACACACACACACACAGACATGCACATGCACTCACACACAAGCACCTATGCACACGCACAGGCAAACACACAGACACAGGCACACAAATGCACACAAACACATACACACACACACACACACACATAAGCACCTACACGCGCACACACACACACACACACACACACAACATCACGACGCACACACCACACATCACTCAACACGACACACACACACACCACACATCACACACAGACAAACACACACAAACAAGTGACACACACAAACACACAGACTAAAGCGGACAAGCAGGCACACACGTGCAGTCTTGGTTTCTACAACCAGGTGCTCAGGTATGACTCCCGTAGGCTCATGACATTTAGTTCATGAAAACAAAACCTGTGAAGGTCTACAACAGATGCAGGATCCAGATTTCCTACACCTACAGCCCCTTGTAATGTTCACATTTGTGAATGTGAGCGAGTGTGCGTGTGTGTGTGTGTGTGTGTGTGTGTGTGTGTGTGTGTGTGTGTGTGTGTGTGTGTGTGTGTGTGTGTGTGTGTGTGTGTGTGTGTGTGTTCTCCTGTGTGAGCAAGTGTGATTTGGCAAAGTTTGCGCTAATGTGTTTTTGTGCATTTGTGTGTGTGAAATGCTGCCATGCTGTGTCTGCGTGTTCGCTGTATGCTGTGATATGTTCTGGCGCTGATGAAATATAAGAAAGCGGAAGAGAATATGTATTGAGGTGGAATGGATCGCTGAGGCGACACATTAGTATTTTTGCCCTACTTTCCCTCCAGCTTGTTAAAAGCGATCGTCTGGACAATCTGTCACCCAGCTTGTAACAGCTCCCCCAGACCGGGCCGGGCAGCCTCAACGCACACTCACACACACACATAAACACACAAGAGAGACAACCTGAAAACACAGGACACACAACCTCCCAAACACATATATCGACACATAGGACACACACACAACGCAAACAAACACACAAACACAAAGGACCTACAGCCTCACAGACAAGGCAGACAACCTCACACACACAAAGACACACACACACAAACATATACGAAGGACATACAGCCCTCTCAAACACATACAAACACACACACACACACACACACACACACACACACACACACACACACACACACACACACACACACACACACACACACACACACACACACACACACACACACACATACAGACCAGCAGGACACAGAGCCTCGCAGACATGTCAGACAACCTTACACGCATAAACACACACAGGACAAGTAAGCTGCAAATATATGCATATAAATAAACCATTGAACAAACAGAAGAAGCACAGACTAAAAATAAAGCCACAGAGAGACGCACACAAACACACACACACATTCAAGAACACCCACGTATGCAACCAATCCAGGAAAACATGAACACATTGGCCATGTGTGAGTACACGAAATGAACATGCTGAAACATACACCTGAGCATGACGTTTACCGACAAGCAATGACATCAAACACAGTTAGGAAGGACTCAACGCAGAAGGGAACTCAAACACACACACACACACACACACACACACACACACACACACACACACACACACACACACACACATGCACACAAACAAACACACACAGAAACATACACATGCACACAAACACACACACAGAAACACACAAACATACACATACAAATACACACACACATATTGCCCAAGGCTGGAACTGGCAAGAAGAGCTGGCTGTCCAGCAAGAGATGAATGTCTTCCCTGACCCTCGTCTCTCAACCCAGCCGTTCACTTAACAAATGAGGCACAGGAGTAGTAGACCCATGACACCCTGCAAGATGAGTAGCTAAGACACACACACACACACACACACACACACACACACACACACACACACACACACACACACACACACACACACACACACACACACACACACACACACACACACACACACACACACACACACACACAGCACAAGCAAGATAGCAACACTTGTCTTATAGATACAGCTGTGTGGTGCGAGAGTGTGTATTTTTAGATCCTTTATTGCACATGAATCAACTGAATTCACAAACACTCTCACATACACACACACACACACACAACCACACAGGTGTTAAGCAGGTGCAATGCTCGACCGTATTCACGTGTCTGCGTGTTATTATAAAAACAGTGTTATCCAGTGGCCTGGTGTTATTATAGTGACTGTTTTTGCGTGTTGGCAATTTTTTCTGTAGCAATAGGTATTTAATTTGCTCTATTCCCGGCATGATATGTCAATTCATGTAAATAATGGAATGTCAGCTATGTCAGGGCCAGTAGATTTTCAGTATTTCAAACATTTATGGAGAAAAGTCTATTGGGAAAAGTCACTTCTGAAAATAAATAATAACGTTTAATAAAACTGAATCTATCGACCAAATCAAATTTATATGATTTATTTTGAAGGGTTTTTTGCTCTCAGTGTAAAAAAAAATCCAGTCTATCCTGGAAAAAGTTTAGATGATGTCCTCCTCGCACAGACGTGCTTCCAACATCTTCAAGGACATCTACGGGTGTGAAAAAAATATAAGCCCCTCACACCTTTTAGCCATCCCCTCCACTGAGGTGATCTACAAACTGTACACCTGCCCATCCATGATTTCACCTGACATAATCTCTTGTCTTACTTTTGTTATCGGGAAATGATATAAAGTTACCGACAAACTGTGAGAATTTATTGAGACATTTGGAAGTCAGCGAGAAACTTTGCATTGTGCGTTTGGTTAAAAAGTAGAACACTGGAACATTGGAAAAGATTTTTAACAGGACATTTCGGCCCATCTTGAGGCAACAATGACAAAGGGACAAATATAATGAACCAAATAGGGAACAAAGAAGGTTACCGTGTGTATATGGTGAGAAACTTATCAGGGAATGAGGTGCGATATAGGGAAGAGTGACAAGGTCGCTCAGGTGAGGGGAATGAAGATATTGCAGATGGGCGGGCGGGGTCTGTGAAGGTTAGGGGTCGGTCTGAAGGACATCTGGTGGACAGTTGGAGAAATATTTAAAAACAGTCAGACTATGGCACACTTAGTAATGATGTGACTTAAAGGAGAGCTTTTCGGACTAAACGGATATTGAGGTTATTTTTTTTCTTCACAGGCTAAAAAGCCTGTTAAGAAATGTTGAGCGGATTGTTTGGAGCGAAGGTGGAAGAGACGGGAGCGGGGAGGGATCGCACGCAGGGAAGTTCTCCCGACAAAACTAAAGTTCTCCTGATGCCTACTGATGAAAGACCAATAAAGATAAACGCTTCTTACGTCTCTTTCATTTTTTAATCGGGATTGCCTTCAGGTTGTGGTGCCGAGAAGAGTACAACCATGACCCACGAGCACGTGCTTGTGCCTTCACATTATGCCCTGGCATGGACGAATATAGACATATGCACACAATCACACACACACACACACACACACACACACACACACACACACACACACACACACACACAACGACACACACACCCATGCACTTACCCATTTTACCTACCACATCTTCTAATGAGCAAATTCAATCGAGAGAGAAAGTGAGAGGAGAACGAGAAATGGGAAAGTGAGAGAAATGGTGAGCGAGAGATGGAAATGATGGAAAGAGAGAGGGATAAAAACACTTATTCACGCTATAGTATCCATAACATCTATATATCTATATATATGCAAAAACAAACACACACACACACACACACACACACACACACACACACACACACACACACACACACACACACACACACACACACACACACACACACACACACACACACAATTAATTCATAGCCATTTATTATTTCATGGGAAAGAATGGGATAATACGTAGGAAACCTGGTGTTTGAGAGAACGTGGGCTCCATAGATCAAGTCTGACTGGCCATATGCTGGTAATACGTGAGGAGCACGTGGTTATTTTTCTTCTTTAATAACTTATCATGGGAGGAGACACAAGCTCACACGGCATGCATGCTGCATGAAGCCCATTACAATGAAATAACATGATGTTTGCCAGCCTCTCCCATGTTTATTCATGTATTCCACGTGTTTTCCTCAGGAAGATATGGAAACGGGCGAGGGCCAAAGCGCCAACCCTTGGTTGACGCAAAGAAGGGGCGAAAAACGAATAACAAATACATCATGAAAAGAACGAAAGCGATAAATAACATACTGACTGTGGGTGCCGGGGTCTCATGCAGAACGCCACCACCAGCTTCACGCTCAAGTGGCTGGGGTTAAAGTATTCCTTCCGTCTGTATATCACCATGACAGCCTATGCAGCCAGTCAGAAAATTCATAAACACCATGTAGGCTAGAGCCTGGCATTGGGGCATGAATTCAGAGGAGAGATACCGGGGCGAGAGATACCGGGGCGAGAGAGAGAGAGAGAGAGAGAGAGAGAGAGAGAGAGAGAGAGAGAGAGAGAGAGAGAGAGAGAATGTTTATGCATAGAGGAGTGTGTAGCAGTATGTGAACGTGTTTTTTTATGCATTGTAATGTAAAAGAAGATGGTATAAAGTAGACAAACAATGGACATTAAGGGGTAAAATGGGTGTGCTGTATTTCAGGTGGGGGTATAAGGAAGAGTAATTATCTTACATCTCACATTCTTCATTGTCCCTCAGGGCGATGGCATATTGGAACATATTTTACAGTAATTGCGCACAGTCTGTCGTGCCTCTGTTATAAATTGGAATTCAGCCCCGGCCCGATATGCCGGCTGGACATTTTAAAAAGTGTGTGTGTTGAATCTTTATGAAAAAGGTTGTTTTAGGTTTCGGTAACTTGGTGACTAAACCTCTGTCTCTACCCGTAGTGCCCTGCAGGGAGGTCACATGCAGTCCTCTCTGGGTTACCGGGTTACCTAGGTAACCAGGTCACCATCAGATCATCTGTCTTTCGATAAGGTCGATAAGAAGTGTCTTTTATTGTTGAGCTTTTATTAAACTCTTGATGAGAGCCCATTCCTTACCTCATGTCCACAGAGAGCTGCAATAAACCATTTCTGCAAAAGTTTCCTGTTTTACTTCCTCTCTCTCCATCTATTTCCTCTCTCCCTCGCTCTCCCTCTCTCCCTCCCTCTCTCTCTCTCCCTCTCTCCCCCTCTCCCTCCCTCTCCCTCTCTCTCCGTCTCTCCCTCTCTCTCTCTCTCTCTCTCTCTCTTACAAAATTACATGTTTGCATGAACTGACACATCCAGCCAAGGCAGATCACTCCACAGAGGGAGAGAGGGTTGCCTCCTCTACCCATCCCTCTTCATCACTGCGGTTAGAGATGACTCCAACCTAATGTCTTCATGAGATGCACTGAGAGGAACGCTCACTATGTAAAATGGGCGGTCCACACCGCGTACCTCTCCCTCTCTCCCTCTCCCTTTCCCTCTCCATCTCATATCGGTCATGCAGTCTCTCTCTCTCTGCATATCTGTCTTCAACACAGCAAGCCTGTGGTTATTTTAGGTACACTATACAAGGACAGGTAAAGAAGTGTTATATAGTGTATAGTATCTGTGAGAGAGAGCGTATCTTCTATTTTGACAAAAATAATTATCAAAAAATATATTGTAGCAAACGAGAGAAAGGAAAATATACTTTTTTAATTCAATTTTTGATTAATATATTAGAAATATAGTATGGTCGGACTCGCACATCCTATAAATTTGCACTGGGGTTCGACCTGCAGTACCAGAAATAGCCACCAGTAGCCTGAGGTTCAAAAGATCAGCATTTTTTTTTCCATATTTGAAATTAGCTTGGCACCGGTGAACAGTAGGATGGATATTAATAGCGATGGCATTGCCAACTAAATGAATGTATTGCAGCATTGTTTGGCCTAGTTCAGCGATAAAAGCTCAATAACGCTGAAGCTACTGAAGTGAGAAGGACTAGGCATTGATTAAGGACACAATTTCAACACAATGAATGTCATGTAGTGGGAAGGGGAGTGAGAGTCTGTCTGTGTGTGCGTGCGTGCATGGTAATGTGTGTGTTTATACACTTCTCTGTCTGTGTGTGTGTGTGTGTGTGGGGGGGGGGGGGGTAATCTGTGTGTTCATACATGTGTTTGTGGGCGTTTGTGTCAAAACACGCCAACAACAATACACGTTTCATCAAATCAAATCCTTATACCAACGCATTGATTGATGAGAACGATAGAGACAGAGAGAGACAGAGCCACACAGAGACAGAGACAGAGCCACACAGAGACAGAGACAGAGACACACAGAGACCGAGACACAGACACAGACACAGACACAGAGAGAGAGAGAGAGAGAGAGAGAGAGAGAGAGAGAGAGAGAGAGAGAGAGAGAGAGAGAGAGAGAGAGAGAGAGAGAGAGAGAGAGAGAGACAGAGAGAGAGAGAGAGAGAGACAGAGAGAGAGAGAGAGAGAGAGAGAGAGACAGACATAGACAGACATAGACAGACAGACAGAGAGAGAGAGAGATTCACAGACGGAGGAGTTAAGGGGAGAGAGGTCATGTGAGAGCACATACATTCGGGTTCAGCAACCATGGGTATTGGCACATGATTTACCACTTATATTAAAAAGGGAATATATTATATCCTAAATTCAATTTGAGGAGGAAGCAACGTCAGCACATTCCTTGTCATCTCCATCGATGGACGGAGACACAGACGGATGCCGACACCCGTTCTCATTAAACTCAACTCTGCTCTCCTCCCCCACACTCTGGTGCGAAAACACAGTGCATCTGCAAGTACTGTCTCTCTTACACACACACACGCACACACACACATTCATACCTCCACATACACACGCATTCAAACACACACACGCACACACATTCATACAAAGACGCACACACACACACACACACACACACACACACACACACACACACACACACGTCCACATACACACACACACACACATGTGTACGCACACACACAGACAGAGGGGAGAAACTCACTTCTGAGTTGACGGCGGCGAGGCGATTCTTAACCTAATCCTGGCTTTGACATCTGGGAAATAACTTGCCCGGCAGAAGCCGGCGTTATGTGTGCGGAGAGAAACAATCAAAGTATTCAGCCCTGACAGCACCAGAAGGTGAAGAAAGAGGAGAGATTTTATTTTTATATTGTTGTTGAGGCATGCCCGTTTACTACTGGTTTGGTGTCTCGGGTTTGTGCACCGGGGTCTTAGATGTTGACTGCCTGTGCTGTTTTTACATACATCAATACATACATAAACAGACAAATACAGACAATATAGCCACACCGGACCAGTGTTGTGAGAGGGCTGTTTCTGGATTAAACAACCAATAGAAACCTGTTCCATATGGAGTCGCCAAATATGGTCATGTCATGCTATGTCAATTAATGGCGGCAGTGGATTGGTCTGTTTCTATCATGTGAATGATCAAGGCATTTGGTTTGAGTCTCAAGAAAGTCCAAAGTAATTCAGTCCAAGTCTCAAGCATGGTCCAAATATTTTTTACGTTGGCAAGTCAATTCGAGTCGAGTCCTCGGTTAAGGTCATGTCGTAAGTCAGGTCAAAACCAAGAAACTATGATTTACGGTTCACCATCACTTTATTTATTAGAGCACTGTTCAAGACCGTCTCGAGGCCAATGTTAAATTTCTGTTTCAACTGAAGAAAACCATTTCAAGATGAAATTTTGCATCCATTTTGTGATTTTAGCGAGTTCTGGACATTTTCCCCTTTTCTTCTCTTTAACGAATCTGGGGTACGAGAAGGGGGAAGTGGTTCCTTGATTGGGACAGAATCCAAGAAGGAAAATAATTTCTTCTTCCCTAGTTTCTATACTGAATGATTCAGGAAAAGTTCTGAAGTGTTAAAAGTGCAAGCAGTTTTAAGCTTCTTTTTTTTAATAGCAGGTAATAATTTAGAAAGTGTGAAGAGACAATATATTGCTTATGAGAGGAGCACTTAAAACTTAGTTTGAGTTACAAAAAAATAGATTTATGAACATAATTTTTTTTAGCTATGATTAAACCAGCTGCAAACATACTTAGTGAATTGTTTTGACTTCCAAATGACATCCATAAATGTGTTAATCTGTGGATGTTAGTTTTGAAAAAGCAAATATATTGGGGGTTTAAATGCTTTGCCTGCGAAGGTTCTGCCATTGCTTTTCAAGGACCAAAGCAATAGTAAAATTTGTTCATATTAGATCAATTCTAAGGCTTTTACCTGCAGTTTTGAAGTTGCAAGCAGCAATTTTCAGCAATTACAAAATTTGAAATTAGATCAAGAACGACCCAAGTAAGGTAGCAAATGAAAAAAAGTGCAATGGGTGTGAGAGAGAGAGAGAGAGAGAGAGAGAGAGAGAGAGAGAGAGAGAGAGAGAGAGAGAGAGAGAGAGAGAGAGAGAGAGAGAGAGAGAGAGAGAGAGAGAGAGAGAGAGACAGACAGAGACAGAGAGCGAGAGAGAGAGAGGGTTGGTGAAGCACAGACTGACACTTTGACACAGTGTTCTGCACGTTCTGTCAGGCACCAAGGAATAAACTTCCCATAGCCCCAGAGAGGTTGAGTGGCTGTCTGTTGGCAGCATGACACTAGCTTGAGAGCACAACAGACGTTGGAAGAAAGCATGCATGCAGTCGTTGGGAATTCACAAACGTGTGTATTGTGTGTATATTCGTATTTTTGCAGCGGATGTTATTGCTGGGGTTTTACGACGGTGCAGTGCAGTTGGGTGTTTACATCTGTCGGTTTTACCATCATGCCTCGACAAAAGGGATTCAACTTTGCTTTGTCAAAATACACCGTTTGGTCATTGATTCATAATTCATTCAATTATAATGACAGCGTGAAATCACAAATGATGCTTCCAAAAATATATCAATTCCTTAATATTTATACCTTTAAAAAGAAATAACTCATGACGAGCGGCATGACTGCATCGCGCGTGAAAACATTCTGGGCTAACTTCTCTCGTCCTGCTGACTGGCTCCAAATGTGATGGCGTCCATTGAGCTGAATCCTAAACTCTTGCTTAGAGCACTCATTGAGGGGCTGAGCCAAGGAAATGGGCTCCTATATTAGGCTCATAAATATGCATAAGATGAAGGTGTGAACTGCATGTAAATGACACACACACACACACCCTTTCAAACACTTACACACACTACCACACACAATGCGGGCTCCGCTCGTGTAAACTTGAAGGCCATATGTCTCCAATTGTGATTTTTTTTTATGTGCGAGTGTTTGTGCGTCATTTCAATACACTTAAGAACACATAAACTCTTGCATTAAGTGGTGTGTGTGGGTGTGTCTGTGTTTGCATGTGTGCGTGTGTATGTGTGTGTTTGTGTATGTGTCTATGCATTCATGTGCGTGTGTGTGTGTGCGCGCGCGTATGTGTGCTTGTATTCATTCGTGTGTGTGTAATCGTCATGGGTGTGTGTCTTTGAATGTGCATATGTCATTACAATACACTTACGAGCACATAAAGCCCAATGCATTAAGCGAGGCGTGTTTCTGCATGCGGTGCGCGCCATCCAGAGTGGTGCTCCACCGCGGGTCACGAAGCAGCCCACACAAGACCCACAGCGTTGTTTAGTATGCACTCAGCCCAGCGCCGGTGGAGCTAGTGGCGGGTTCTGAGGCTGTAGGAGAGCAGGCCCGCAAGGCGAACTCAAATGATAACACAGATGGGTTGTAGCGCCAAAGAAACTTCAGATTTTCCTTTTTATCTGATTTCCAACCACAATGAATCGGAAATCTGGTGTTGGAACGTGTGAATCAATTATTAGCGTAAATGCGATTTGAGGTTTTGCTAAATACATTGGAATAATACATATTCCAACAAATTTGTATTCAAATCATCGTTCAACAATGTGTTGTTGTGTTATAAAAGAGTGGAATCGTCAATAAGAATCCTTTTATGATTTACAAATTGTATTTTTAAAATTGTAAGAAAGCGCTATGTGCAATGACTCAGAAGACTGGCGGCAATCGATTTTAAAGCTTAAAAACAATTGCGGGACACAACAGCGGGACGCACCAGTTTAACTTGCTGCTAGAGGCTTTCGCTAGACCTTGTTTTGGTTGGCCCTTTTCCTGCTCTAGCTGTTCTGCTTCTGTTATTCCCTCTCTCGCTCTCTCTTCATTGTGTTTTGCTCAAACTCTCTTCTCGATTTTAGTAAGAGAAAACCGAGGCAAGTCATGCCACCGTATCACAGGGACATTTGCATGTCTGTGTAGTCTGTGCAGTAAAACCACAACAACACTCGTGCATGAGGCAACACGTCCCCAAAAGTGTGCCTCGGTTGGGGTTAGTGGTAGGGTTAGGTCTCCCTGCCCCCCCACCCCACCCCACACTCCCCTTGTTCCATCCCCTTTCCAGCTTAATAAATTGGAAAATAACCGTACATACGGTATAAACGGGCTGGTCCTTATCACCGTCCCCATTCCCATTGCAGGCTGTTTCCTAATGCTTTGTAATACCCTGCCATTCCTCTCTGGAGGAAGGCCTTCATGCTGCCTCAGCACTTTAGGGACACAATAGCAGTGCGGGTGGGGAGGGAGGGGGGGGGGGCAAGGAGGGAGACGTTCAGGGGCTTAGTGTCTATGGGCGGGTGACCCCTCATATTGTTCCCAGTACATGAGGGACTAAGAAAAATGAATTGGGGAGGCGGGGGTTGGCTGGCTTAAAGCGTAATGCATAAAATGCATTCCTGAACCACCTCCTTGAGTTCTTCCCTCCTCCAACCACTCCGCCACACACACACACACACACACACGTGCACTTCCATAATTCCTCCATTCAGTCTCCTGCTCCCCCCCCCCCCGTGTGTGTGTGTGTGTGTGTGTGTGTGTGTGTGTGTGTGTGTGTGTGTGTGTGTGTGTGTGTGTGTGTGTGTGTGTGTGTGTGTGTGTGTGTGTGTGTGTGATATCCACATACAATTGTATGTGGATACCTGCATGTGTGTTTCCATTTGGCGAGAACCAGAGGGGAGAATCAAAGGGGAGAACCAGGGGGAGAACCAGAGGGGGGAACCAGAGGGGAGGAACAGAGGAGAGGAACAGAGGCCCTGGGTGGTTATGAGAGCAGGTAGGGCTGCAGAATGCCGTCTGCAGCACACTTAGCTTTTCTCTGGGTAATTGCTCCTGGCAGTAAATGCTAATTTGATGTCACGACTGCTTGGCTGAGCCTCAGATGGGATTTTAAAAGTACCCATCCTCTGTTTAATTTCATTCTGTTTTAACAGCCATTCGAGGGCCATTCTGAGCGTGTGCGACTGTGTGTTTTTGTGCATACGCGTGTGCATGGGTGCATGTTTGAGGGTTTTAGCGCATTTGTGTGTGTGTGTGTGTGTGTTGGAATGTGTGGAGCATGCGTGTCTTTTTAACCTAAATCGTCCATTATCCCTCGGTTTACCACTCCTGTCTCTCTCCCCCCCCAAACGGGCCTTTGTGGTTCCCCTTGTATGCCTTATTTTTCTGCTTCGATTATTCCGAGTACGAGTCCCAAAGTCAAACATCATTGGGGAGGGGGTCCCGTAATCTGTGAGGCAAAACGGGTGAATCAACACGCGCGCGAGAAAAGCAAAAGCACACGGGAGGAGCGTTATCCAAATGTAGATGTGGAGAGCACAATAAACGGATTATGTCGGCGTCGCAGGTAAATAATGGTTAACCGCGACGCCTGTGTTTGTTTTTGTGAAGAAAAGAGGTAAAAAGGGGAGAACAGTGTGATTGATGACAAGTACCTAAACTGTCATTAAAGGTCCCCAGGCAAGCCATTTGTATGCCTTACAAGCTTACAAGAGATAAATTGTGGTCATGGATTATGAGAAATTTTAAATTGCCTTTTTTTCTTTTTCGCCCGCACGACTCTGCATTGCGACGGAACATTGGTTTCCTCGCGAGGCCCCTGATGTGTTAAAACCAACCACAGCCTGGCCTACTCCTGCTATCTATTTGTTGTGGAAAGAATGGGAGATGTTTTGTGTATATGTGTGCACCTATGGCAGTGTGTGCATGTCTGTTTGTATGTGTGTCTGTCCGTGTGTGTATGTGTGTGTGTGTGTGTGCGCGCTCGTCTATGTGTGTGTGTGCGCGTCCGTGGGTGTGTGCGCGTCCATGTCCGTGTGCGCGTCCGTGTCCGTGTGCGCGTCCGTGTCCGTGTCCGTGTGCGCGTCCGTGTCCGTGTCCGTGTGCGCGTGTGTGTACGCGCGTTTGTGTGTGTGTCCGTATGTGCGCGTGTGTGTGTACGCGCGTTTGTGTGTGTGTCCGTATGTCCGTGTGTGTGTATGTGCGTGCGTGCGTGCGTGCGCATATGCATCTGTATGACTGCCAGCGTACGTCTGTCTGTCTGTGTGTGTGTGTTTCCTTATGGGGGGTCTGTGCCTGTGTTTCTGTACGTGTGTGCGGTAGCCTCACATGCCTTCCCCACAACCTAAGCATACATTGTTTCCCCTTGCTCTATTGCAGCCACTTGTTCAGCCTGTCACCTCAGGGTGCACGCTTCGAGCGGCAAAATTATTCCGCAAAAAATAAGATAATGGCTCGCATGGCGACGTATTTAACAGCGAGCTTCTCACACATAGCGCTCTCTCCAGTCGCTATTCTCCCTGTTCTTAAAAGGATTAACTTGTGACAAACCAGACATTCCCAAGCCTCTAGCACCTGTGCCGGCACCCCATTATATTACATTAGAACTGCCGCCGCACCGCTAAATAGAACCTCACGCGGGTTCCACATTACTTGTGTGTGAGTAACTTGCTGTGGTGCCAAATTAAATGCTCTCCCTCCGCCTGTTTCTGCCAGGATTGTTTTTAACTACATGGTTTAGAGAAAGGGTGCGGTATTATTAGCTGGCGGTCACAGGGAGTCAACAAGGTTTAATTAGGAGTTAATACGCGCCCAGCGAAGTGGGGTGAAAGGATAGAGTGCGTCTGCTTTTTAATGGTGATTAGTTCATTATTTATTCACTACTGTTATTATGATTATAAAAGAGAATCCTGTGAATCCTGCTAGAATGCGGCATAATTGCGTTCCGTTAAATGTTTAAATATTGAATATTTTATTCTACCGATGCATCCCTCAATCATCCATCTCTCTCAGTCTCTCTCTCTCTCTCAAATACAATTCATATCTCATATACATTTATTTTATATATCTATCATATATTCATTAAAAGATCTATCTATCAATCTCTATCTCCATCGCTCTCTCGCAATCTGCCTATCCATCTAGCCTTCAATCTATCCATCTATTTATCCATCTTCTTTTGTGATCCGACTGTCTCTCTATCCATCTATATATCTTCATATAAATACTTCCATGATCAATATTGTATAAAAATGCATTCCCTTCCCATCTGCAGCTCACAGAGCAGTGATATAGTCGTGACTATGCTCCATGGGAAGTAATATCTTTTGAACCCTAATCCGGCTGATCTATTTTTCATATGTTACGAAATCCCCCCCCGGTGGTGTGTCTTATGACGGGCATTAGCCGTGGAGGGAGCCGTCCAAGGTCAGCCGACCCACCAATATAACCCCACGGCTCACAAGCCCGGCCATATACCCTGTGACCATCAACCAAAAGCCCCCCGTCCCTCTGTCCTCATATAGGAACATACTGTGTGCTGTTATTCAGCACACCTTGGGCAAAATAACAGCACTACAGATACAAATATTGACCCCCCCCCTCCGAGAGTTCTGCTTCGCAGAACAGGTCTGTGTCCGCGCACATGTGGTCAACGTTAAAGGTGACATATTATACCACCAGGTGTGAGTGTGATTAGCCGCCCACTTGTGATGTCAGAAGAGGCAGATTTTCAAAACGGCTTGTAATGGCCAATCACATTCACACCTGGTGGTAAAATATGTCACCTTTAAGATGTTTCAGTGCTCTGTTTTGAACCAATGTTACAATAACCACGGGTCACTCTCTTGGGTAACAGTGCTGATGGAGTCTATCTGTTTAGAGGCCCCTGCGGAGAGGAAGGAAAAAAAACAAAGAAATAGGGGAATTACAAGGCGTCAGGTGAATGACAATTTGCTGTAAGGGGGGGGTGGGGGGGTCACCATATCAGCAGCAGGGATTGAGCTCACTGTACACCAGCAGAAAGAGTCTATCCATCCCAACTCGCATGTGGCCGCATCGCTTTGAAATCGAACGCCTGTACCACCACTCGCATCTTTTCCCTCACTCGCTCACCCTCTTCCCCGCCTGTGTCCCCGCACTCGCTTCGGTAGCGTTTAGCATGTGAGCTTAGGAACAAAGAAGGGCCTATATAGAGCCCGTTTAGTCAGCTCTTAATTAAGCACACTTATTCCTCTATTAGCCAGCGCAGTTTCCCCCACTGGTGCCTTGCCCGGCGTTTTAATGAATGCTGTGTGTGGCTGGCAGGCAGCTGACGGGATAAATCTGCAGTAAGAAATGAAGCATATGTGTCTGGCTCTAACAGGTTCTGATCCTGTTCATCAATGGAAGGAAGACAAGGGCCGTGTGCGTGGATCCACAGTATTTATTGGTACTATTTTTATTATTTATTTATTTGATTACAATTTTTTTAAAATCGTATAAATATTTTTTCCACTTTGCACTTTTAGCATCAAGTTGTAAGGAAGTCTGGAGTTAGTCCTACATATTTTTCGCCCAAATCTCTTTTTTTGTTTAGTTTGTTGGTACTGCAAGTCTGAAAAATGATAGGGACATGGAATATCGTGGTAAAAAATAATGCTATATTTATGCGTGTTTAAAGAGGATGGTGGCCTCCTAGCATCTATTTATTTTTGCTTTTTCAATCTTGCATCTATTCATTTTAGTATGTCCCCATAAATCACGTCCGATTACCTTTATTATTTTTGAGTTTGAACTCCTACTCCCACTGTCACATTTTCATTTCAGACACACTGTGGAGAGGAAATAACCAATACCTGTGAAATTACATTTAAGGGTGCATTTTGAGTCGGGTTGGAACCTGCAACTTTGCTGCCAGCCGGCTGTCTTTGAATGAATAAGAGTCAGTCAGGGAAGCCAATCACGTATCTAGCCAGTCAATCTGCAACTGAACCAGCACACCTCTTTTAAATGGGTCTATAAAACAGCTAACCAGATAGGTAACCTTTAGCTAGATAAATGAGTCCATAAACATATACCGAAACAAAGAAGGCAAGAGGCATATCACACTAGGGGGGGGGGGTGTGTGTAGACTAGGGGTATTGTTATTTTCTCCTCATGATTTTGATAAAAGAAGCATACGAAGTAAACAGGGCTGACGACCTAACTGGAAATCAGCCCCGAAGATTTTGACCTCTACCAGCGGGCTGACATTGCCTGAGGGTGGATGGCTCAGAGTCACTCGGCGTTTGACTGGAAGGCCAAATCCGCACGTTACAGAAGCATGTTGTTCCTTAATTTATTCCCTCATTAATATATTTGTTTATTTATTTCAAACACGAGACACAGAAAACAACGACATCTGGTGTGCTGCCCGGGAGACATCACAAGGAGATTTTCTGAACGATGTGTTTTGCTCTTCGAAAACACCTTCAGGACCAAAACTACAAGTGTTTCACCATTAGCGAACATATGGAAATGGAGAGGTGGAATGTGCTATAGGCTACTGCTCAACTGTCTCTATATTGATTGTGTCAACACCTAACCGTTTCTGTACATGGGAAGACCCGTCTTAAATTATAATATATATTTGAGAGCTCAAGCTAGGTTTCTTTGCATCACTCATTCTACCATATTATCCTCTTTTTGGCGAGATACCTTTTCCCCCCTATAAGCATCGTCAATAGCCCATATAAGTTTTCCCGTTATTCACACTCGCATAGAATACACGAAAAGTCTCAACATTTCACAAGCAAACGATCCGTCTAGCTCCGGCGCTATCTATTTGTCCATCCATCATCTATCTATTACTGGTTATCATGCTGCTTGCTGCTCGATTATCCAAGCCACTGATTTCTGTTTGAAGAAAAACATAAAATAGGAAGAATCCAGGAAATCGAATTGCCTGGATGGTGGGGGGGCTTTTGTTTTGACACTCTTGATATGCCTGTACCTGGGGGAAAGAAAATCAGTTCTTAGTGAGAACCCTCGACAAAGAAGAAGCACACACTTGTACGTTCTTTAACTCTAGTACTTTACTTGAGAATTTACATGTGAGAGGACTTCGGGAAAGGGTGCTGAGGAAGAAAAGTGTTTACTTGAATAAAGTGTGGAAAGTAAACTTATTTTTAAGGAGCAAAGGTGCGAGTGTGTGATACAGGTAGTCTCATACAGGGGATTCAGTCTGTTAATCACCAAAGGAGTGAATGAATTAAATATTGAATCTGAGAATACCCTTCAAGGCAACAGTATGCATTAGTAATAGAGAGTTAAGCATTAATGATGTATCATGTCAGTGTTAGTTAGTGTAATATGCTAGCATTTCTGATGCTTAATTTGTCAGTCAATGTGTAATACATGAGTACATATTGTTAACCCTTTGTTGTAAAGTTAAGGTCGAGAGAAGTTCACCAGTTTTATTACGTATCCGATCTAACAAAACGCAATTCCCATTCTCCTTCTTGTAATGAGCTGTGAACAATAGTTGACAGTTCCCAGAGCGAGACGACTTAGAACCTGACGAGACTAACACCGAAAAAGACGAGGACAACAAATACATTGTGATCTTTTTTTTTTTATGGAGAATTTAGACAAAGCAATATCCGAAACTGAGGTCTCTCTCTCTTCTTTCTTGCCTCTCACCACTAGATGTAACTTATTTGCCTAAAACGGATATGGCTCCACCGAAGCAAACAGCATTCCCAACGCCGCCCTCTCTCTTGCCAATACATGCACACTGAAGCACTCTCATTCAGCTGGTCCCTGAGGAAATGAAAACACCTGGGAATGTATGCAAAGTTTCATTGTGTTACCAGAGCTAATATTTTCCGTGGATACAGCATATTTACACCCCTAGTATGGTAGAGGCTGTTGTACCTGCATGCAGGGACGAAGTCAATCCTAAGGACAAAACAAAAACACTGCTGCCGCTAATGTGAGGTACTGCAGGCATAAGGGTGGCCCTGCAAATGTGGCAGCCATCACTAAGTGTAACAAACCAAGGAATTCTTGCTTGGACTACGCTGGGCTATGCAAATGAGAGAAATGCATAAGCAAGGCGAGGGAAATCCGACAGCCAGAATTGCCTTCATTGAGGTGGATCTAAGACACCGCACTAAGAATGCACGACTTCAAAAGACGTGAAGCAAACCAGCAATTAAAGCTGCTCTAGGTGAGATTTGGGAGTTGGAATAACAGCCGACCATGTTGCAGTGGTGCATTCGTGAAACGGTAACGCCATGTGCCCCAATGTGATTGAGAGGCGAGATGGATTTTTGCACAGGCAACCAGAACACATATTCTCAAATTATAGCTCTTAACTCGTACCGACAGCAGCTTTTAGTCCTACAGTATGAGCAGCATATGAGTGTTATTAAAGTGTGAGTCAAAGCAAATGGTTCATGTGTTCATATCAATTAGTCACCCATGTCTCGTATATGAACAAAGACTGCCTTTGTCCATGCATCATCTTTTTACAAACAACCCTAATGGGTATATTCTACAGCAGTAAATTAATAAATCATCAAATAATCGAACACTTGACCAAATGCGGGGCGTTTATCTGACAGAGTCATGTTCTGAGGGCGATTTGCACAGCGCTCGCCCTCATTAAACGCTATAGAGAACAAATGCGTATTTTTGACACGCTCCAGGCCAGTACCTCTTTGTTGCCGGGAGAATCTGCTTTTATTAAACGAGGTGAGGGACTATTGAAGTCGATGCACTACAAAACCCAACGGGAGCGGGGTGAAGGGTTCAAGAGGGGATGCGGTTGTCCTATACACAGGTCATTTGGATTAGACTTGATGGTGTTGGACAACGCAGGTGGTTGGATAATAACTAGGCTACTTTTACCAGTGATATTTTATCGTTCAATTGATGCAGTGCATTCTGGGTTGTATATGGTCTGATCTGTCTGGATATAACGAAATCAATTCAATTATTTCTAAGTGAAATATAATGTATTATCCATGTGAAATATTGCAAACAATGCATTTAGATATTCAATCCTTTTTCACTGTAAATAAGTATGCTATAAGAGAGGGTCTCCTTTACATCTGAATGTATTCTATGAGGATATCTCCTATATATATATGTGTGTGCGCGTGCGTGTGCATGTAGCGGCTGTTTAAATCTGCAGCCTTCTTGTATGGCCGAGTGAACAGGCAGAGATGACACAGCACAAACTTCCAAGTCTCCCGGGTAAGCTTTTCCACTCTACAAGGCACACACACACACACACACACACACACACACACACACACACACACACACACACACACACACACACACACACACACACACACACACACACACACACACACACACACACACACACACACACACCTTTATTTTCTCTTCTTTTTCTACAGTAAACATAACATTTGTTTCTCAAATTGGAATTTGAGAAACATTAGGAGGCATTCTCTATTCGGGTGGGTCTTAATGTTGTCCTGGACCAAACCATTTGGCAACACACAGAGGGGATGCAACAGAGATTCACTCAAGCTGTTCCTAAGCTTGGTGGCTGTGGAGCACAGATGTTTTCGGAAAAATACATTACAGAGGAAATATGTGGAGGATTGATTACGGGGGATAAGAGCACCAGGAGGGCTCTGTGACTTGTTTTAATATTAACAACAGGGCCGTCCGTGTCTGCCACATCAAGGGAAAGGGTCTCACCACTAAAAAAAACACCAGCCGTACTCTCTCACTTTTGGCTGATGACGTGCTAACGATGTCAATAAATGCCATTCCGTTTTTACGTGCGACAGCGCAAACATTGGGAAGGTCACCATTTAAATGTCCCATTTCGACTGATTTGTTAAACTCAGCTGCTATCGATCTGCTTCTCGCCGCCTGCCATGCAGAAGAAGCGCCGGTCACCCTGCATCCTGATGGTATATGCAGAGAGAGAGAGAGAGAGAGAGAGAGAGAGAGAGAGAGAGAGAGAGAGAGAGAGAGAGAGAGAGAGAGAGAGAGAGAGAGAGAGAGAGAGAGAGAGAGAGAGAGAGAGAGAGAGAGAGAGAGAGAGAGAGAGAGAGAGAGAGAGAGAGAGAGAGAGAGAGCATCCTGCCCCCTGGCAAAAGCTATTGCCAGAGTACACTAATATAATAGCTACATCAATTAATGTAGTTTTCTCACTGACAACTAAGGGAAGTGAAAGTTCAAGCAAACAACCAAACGGTTCTCCTTTCCTCCATTATCATGGTGTTCAGAGAACCGGTTCACTGTTTGCCGCCTAATCATCAATCAGCACACCTGTACGTTTTCCATCTTGTCCATAAGTGTGTCGTTAGAAAAGTCTAGTGCTGTGAAAAAAATAGGAAAACAAAAACTGGTCACAGACAGACAAGTTGAGAGCCAAACCTCATGGAATCAAAAACAAAACACAGCATAACCTGGTAACCCACTCAGCTCAAAGCTTCAAGACCCTCCCAAATAACTCTTACACCTCATTGACAGCCGAATCAATGTGAGCCGCACATGCTGAGTTCGAGATTTAAACCAAGGCCCCGAGGCCACAGTTTATGAAGAGGAGTTATTGCGTTGTCATGCCCCCATAACTTCCTCCCTGGCTGCTGCTGCTGCTGGCAGGAGGAGTCAAACAGACAGCACTCTGATCTCTTCAGTCCCCCCGATCGCCTATCCCCGGCCAGGTAAATCATAGCAGCAATCATGTTTTTTAACGATTACACAGGTCTGCGCTCATGGCCAGAAAGACCGCGAGGGGGGTCGGTGGTGATGTTTGTCCTAATCACTCACTTAAGAGTGATAAAGAAAGAGAAAGAGCGAGGAAGAGGGGGGGGGGGGGGGGAGAGGACGACAGAGAACGGAAACAAAACACAAAAAAACACAGTACAATTCGAGGTACAAAACAATGTATTGGGTGTCCTTGGGCAAGGCACTTGGCACCTCTCTGCCTGCCGAAGGTTGATTTATAAGAGTGAAAGTCACTTGTGTTTATAAGCCCACCCCCCCCCCCCCAGGGTGAAGACCAAGACCAGTGTGTGGCCTAGCAAAGCTGAAAATCATGCTCCAATGTTTTTTTGGTTTCCATTTCTCGATGTCATGTAAAAACCTCTGAAAAGTTGTGATTTGTAAGTGCCAATATGCACTTATATATAGAAGATTTGTGATTTTCTCAACTATTTTCACATTTGCTTTGGGAAGAGGGTAGGGGGGGGGATATATTACTTGCTGCACTGCCTTCGAAAGCAAACGAAAAACAAAAAAATTCGAACAACGATAAATCATTTAATAAGCTTTTCAAATGGGATTTGGAATTGTTTTATTCAGGCATATGTAGAGTGATAGTGTCTGCGCTAGTTCATACACACACACACACACACACACACACACACACACACACACACACACACACACACACACACACACACACACACACACACACACACACACACACACACACACACACACACACACACACACACACACACACACACACACCAGAGAGAGAAAGGAGGAGACGCAGCCCAGAGAAATGTTTCATCACTTCAAGATGAGCTGAAGTGGCAGCTTGTGGAATCAGACGGCACCTTTTTCAATGCAGAGTGCAATTCTGGAAGGAGGTTGAAACTCTGAACCTAGTGGTAACTATATAATCCACTTGTACAGGTAGGGGTTGTCATAGTGTAACCCCTTTGACATACTGGAGGCTTCGAGTAGTGTGTGTCATTGTGTGTGCATGTGTGTGCATGTGTGTGTGCATGCAGCCAAGTCCTGCCATTTGCAAATGCTTTCTCTATTCCTAACTGTACTTGTGTACGCCTATCCTTAAATGCGCACACGCACACACACACGCAAACATGCACACGTACACACACACCCCATCCATCCATCCATATATACATTCATGCATACAATAAGAAGGAATGAAGACTTACTATAAAGAGAACATGCACGTGAACAAACGCACAAACACAGACACACACACAGAGATACGTCACTTAAAACACACATCTAGAACAGACTTTAAACATCTGCTGGGTTTCCTTGTTCCCACTCAGCATGACAAAAAGGAAAGAAAGTAATAGCCAATTTTTCATGTTCCTCTCAACAACACATGAAAGAGGGACGCAACAGCAGCCAACAGTAAGAGTGGGGAAATTACAAGTGGTGTTCCCTGGAGATGGGTGTGTGTGTGTGTGTGTGTGTGTGTGTGTGTGTGTGTGTGTGTGTGTGTGTGTGTGTGTGTGTGTGTGTGTGTGTGTGTGTGTGTGTGTGTGTGTGTGTGTGTGTGTGTGTGTGTGTGTGTGTGTGTGTGTGTGTGTGAAGGGGGGGGGGTTCGGTGCCACTGTCAGCCTCACATGGTCTCGGTGTCTAGCTTGTTAACACACATGCACACACACTCCAAGACACACACACACACAGTGGCAGGTCAGAGAGACAGCTGAAAGGTGCAACTGTGGCAACAGAGCGGAGAAGACAGGAATGGTAAGACAGCCCTTTGAAAGTATTTGAATGTTATTGAAATCTTCATGTATGAAAGATAGAACTTTGAGGTGAAAGGAAGCAAAACTATACAGAAGGCTGCTCTTTTTTTCAACAGATAAAGTTTGCAGGCTATGCCTGTATAACCTTCTATTAGTAGTGAAAACCCCCTATCTTTGTTACTTACTGTTACACTTTTAGAAAACTCCAAGGGTGAATACTTTACAAAAACACACACACTCTTTATCTCTCACCCACACACACAGAACCATACATACACACATACGACACACACAACCATACATACACATACAACATTCTCTTTATCACACACACTCACACACACACACACACACACACACACACACACACACACACACACACACACACACACACACACACACACACACACACACACACACACACACACACACACACACACACACACACACACACACACACACACACACACACACACACACACACACACACACACACACACACACACACACACAGCTCCGTGATCCAGAACGCTGAGCTCACTCAAGCATGGCCTAAAGAAATTCTCCACCTCCTCCCTTCTCCTGCTCCTTCGACACCGACCCACGCTTTTCTGCTTACAGTGCAGACCCCCCAGCCCCCCCAGCCTACCTACTCCCTTGTGCACCACTGGCCCTCCATCACCTCCGTCCCCTCCCTCGCAACTCCCGTCACTACCCCCAGCGTTGGTACCAGCCTGGCGATGCTCTCAGTGGCCCTTGTGTATCAACCGCTGACCAATCGCGGGGTGGCAATACATGCTCAAAATTGCTTTAATTGTCTCCCAACGCTGCTTCCACCACTGGCTGTGGGCTAAGTCTGGCCAACTCGGGTGAATGTATTGGGTAATAAATAAATGCATCCTTCACGCACGCAGACACACACGCACACAAATATACACATAAGCACGCACACACACAGACACACGTACAAACATACAAACATGCACACAAGCACATTCACACAAGCACACAAACTAACACACACACACACACACACACACACACACACACACACACACAAGGCATACACAAATGTACAAACACAGGAAAATATCTACATGCACACAGATACACACGTACAAAGCTGTACTAACACACATGCACACAGGCACAAACACACACACACACACACACACACACACACACACACACACACACACACACACACACACACACACACACACACACACACACACACACACACACACACACACACACACACACACACATAAGCACATTGCCACATATGCACACCAACACACAAACACAATGATGGAAGTTCTACTCACACGACTATGCAATACCTTAAGGTGAAATGTGTGTGTGCGTCACAACCTTGTCTTATCCAACTAGATAGATAGGGGCCAGAAAGTGATGTGAAGATGAACTGGATGCATGAAGGTTGCTGCTGTCGTGCTCTGAAGGGTCGACCTGGATCAATTTCCTGCGCGGGAACAGGAAGGTTGAGGCCAAAGGTCAATAACCACATTCTGAATCACAACATCCTGTATGGTCACTTAGAGTTGCTTGACTGCAGCTCAAGCAAGCAAAGTTCATTAAAAAAAAAAAACTTGGAGCAGGGTTATTAATCGATATCTGCAGCTTCAGCTGTCCGTCACTATCCCTTCTGAATAATGTGCTTTTAAAAAGGAGTTCATTTGCCAATTTGTCAAGACATCCACATTTCTTATTGGATTTGGAAGATTAAACGATATTAAAGCATTGAAGTTGAGGCCTGAAGTGTATATGTAGAAAAGTGTACTTTTTGCATAGAAGAAAAACTGACAATGACAATGGGCAAAGTTCCCTAAGTGCAACTCTGTCGCAAAGTAACACACTTTTCTGTTTCGCTCCACTGCTGGCTGTTCTCCTGCTCAACCCCTGGTCAGGTCCTCTGGCTTGGATTAAGTGCACTGCGTCTCTGTCCCGGCAGGGGAGACTGCGGCGACGGCGGCCATGTTGTTGATTTATCGACACCCTGTCCTCGTCCGGTTCGGTGTATAATGCCGTGCCAGGCCAGCCATTTACTCTGCTAGATAGCTACAGTGGCCTACAAAACACCCTCCCCTTCTCGTTCTCAGATCTCATTGAGCTGCTTCTTCACTGATGTATGAGTATTTTCTTACTTTCTTATGTCTTTACCTTCAACTGAACTGAATTGCCAATGTGGGGCTGTCGGTTATCAAAGTGCAGTCACTCTGATGTATTTTTTTCTCTGGCATTTTCAAATTATAAATAACGCGGCATTGGTGAGTATGTAAAGGCAACCTGTAAAAACAACTTGTTTAAAATGACAGACACTGAGGGGAGGGGAGGAAAGGGAGGGAGGATGGGTTGGAGGGAGGGAGGGAGGGAGGGAGGGAGGGAGGGAGGAGGAGGGGAGGGAGGGAGGGAGGGAGGGAGGGAGGGAGGGGAGGTCAGATATGGGGAACCCCTGTGGGAAGAAGAGGAACGGAAGGAGACGGGATGGCAAAAACACAAAAACAAAAGGGCAAACAACTTAGAATGGAAAAAGTTTGGGAGATATGTTGTATTTTTTCATGAACACCATGCAAAACTAAGAGGTTTTTTTTGCCGCGGTTAATGGGAGATAGAGAGCAAAACCAAGAGTTTGCACGTTTGAGTCTCATCTGTGTTTTAATTGCCATCTCAAAACAGCAAGAGGACTCTGAGATGGATGCAGGTGCGTCAGTCAACTATAATAATCCAATGATCTCTCTGAATGGATTCACACCAAAAGAAAAAACGTCTTGATGACAACCTTGAAAGAAGTGGAAAAACATGCAGATAGAGCCTTGGGAATTTGGAGGGTGATGGTGACGTGGAGTTGAGTGAGATATATATAAATATAGATAAAATATGTTAGCAGCTATAATGCATAATGATATAGGAAGGTGAGAGAATCATGCAAAATAAGACGATGTATCCATACGGGCAGCAAAGAAAGCTAGGTCAGAGAGAGAGAGAGAGAGAGAGAGAGAGAGAGAGAGAGAGAGAGAGAGAGAGAGAGAGAGAGAGAGAGAGAGAGAGAGAGAGAGAGAGAGAGAGAGAGAGAGAGAGAGAATTCCACCAGTGTGGCCTCGAAAAAAACAATGAGGAATGCACTCCAGCCTGAATTTATTCATAGGTGTATTTATAATGCATACGCAAAATAATCGATGACTTCCTGTGCATATGAATGGTTTGTGAACGTGCATTAGCACATGCTATGCATAGGCGTGCAAAGGAAAATATGTGCGCGTGCGTGAATTTGAGTGTGTATTTGTATGCGTGAATGTGTGTGTGTGCATGTGCCCGCAGTACATTCCGTGCACACCCCTCCGCTGTGCAGCCCATCGGGGCAGAGGAACAGCTGCTGATTGATGGGGGAGCCTTTGTCTTAACGAGCCTCCGGAGCAGATTCACCTTGAGAAAGATTTGCTTTCTCACTTCAACGCTGCAGGTACATCCGTCTCAGACGGCGGTCATTTCAGACCTGACCGTGTGCGTGGGTGTGTTTCTGTGTGTTTGTGCATGTGAGTTTCTTCAATTGTGATTTTTTATTTTTTATTCCGATCTCCTGTTTGTGAATATATTCTTCGTTTGCTGTTTGCTTGTGACTGTATCTGAGTGTGTGAGTGAGTGAGAGAGAAATAAAAAGGAGGAAAAAAAGAGAAATACATTGACCATGTAGTAAATTAAGCCTGTAGAGTTAATTACAGCATGGGGCAATCATTTATATTTCAAACACAAACCACGATGGAAATATTTTTTACGTTGTGCATTTAAATTAGTCAAAATCCACTGGGTCACTTGAGATAAGTAGCACAATATCTTAACTTGTTTTCTATTCCTAATAACTTACTTGAAAATAAACATTTAACTGATAGTTGTTTTTTTAATACAAAAAATCCCCACAAAAAGTTTTCTTTCACAATTTACTTTACTTGGCATTGATGAACACTTTTACTACAACGATAAACGAGCATTTCGGTAGGATAATATACCTATTCTAATCACAACCTCTAGGTGTCCTCATAACAAACTGTGGGTATTTTGTTTCACTTAAGGATCGCTCTTGGCGGGAGGACCGTGCACTCTTGTTGGTTGTTTACAAAACGGACCAGGAACTAATGACTAAAGTCTCCTTCATTCTCTAAATATACTGTCAATCTACACAATATACTGTATTGCGGTGGAAACCAACCTCATCGGGTGTCTACGGTGTACATTTCCTCTTAGTATCGAATAGTTTTCCACGTACTCAGACTTATTTTTTGAGCCAAAAGTACGTAGCGGTCGATGTTTCGGATGACAACCCACTTTTTGCAGTTGTCAAATCAGAACGCATGTGCAAAGAGAGAAGGCGTGTTGAGCGTTCACTGATGCCATCTCCTCTCTGATCGTTCTTCAGACCGGCGAATGCGTGTTACTGACGGTTTATAAACAGTAGGTCTTGTGTCAGTCAGATCACCAGGTCAACGTCCACTCGTAAGCCAGCATTGTTTAACATAAAGAAACAGGTGAGATCGTCACTAATATCCATAACGTACGTTACACAACAGGGACCTGTAGTTTTAATAATCAATGGTTTCAGCTATTGCTTCTTGCTTTTGCTTTTTGCAGCGGTGCATTAGGTCATCCTGGGGGTTGAACCGTCGCTCGGCTCATAAGTTAACCTTATTGGCATTGTGTAAACACTGAAGACCTTTGGCATTGTTCTTCAGGTCTGATGCCGGCTCTTGTTCGTCTGCGAGACGTTCGATATGCAATACCTGTTGCTGCTTGGAAACACTCATAGTTGTATTCTGACCTGTGATGACCTGACCTGAACCTCTGCACATCCAATACATACATTACATTTTATTACAAGCAGATATCCCACACATTCTGTGAACACATTTGCAATATAACGTAATACTAGTGCCTATAACTCAGTAGGAGTCAAAACTGTTCAATCAGGATGGAAATAGGTTTCTATAACTTATTCACAGCACTATCATTACGTCATGCCTCTATCGGGAGAATGATTGACAACCAACAGTGTTGGATGTCAAGAACGCTCAGGCAAACAATCTTATGGGGATTGGGTACTGTGACACATTTAAATGCATAGGCTGCTTTATTTTATATAAAGCAATAAACTGTTCATCAAAGCTTTCCAGTGGGTACAGATAAATTAGGTATACAAGTTACTATGCCTAAATTTAGACATAAATTGTATGAAAAGGGACATATTAGGTATTATGGGCTATACAGCACCAACAAAAATCAGACTAAATTAAAAAGGCACAAATTTAATAAAACCCTAATTAGGCAAATTGTGGCTCATTTTCCCCGCCAGTGTGCTCAATGAGATAAGTCATTCTCGGTGGAGCATATAATCTTAACAAAAAAATTCATAGATAAAACCCCTTGTCTATTGCCATACTTAATACATTACTGCAGTTTTACTTTTTTCTTGTGGCAAATTAATTAGATTAACATTTCAGTTTCAAAACGAAAATTATTAAAATAATGTGTTTCAAAAAACATAAATGTTGCAAAGAACCATTTGAGAGTGAGTTTTGTCTATCGCACTTCCCATACCATTACCGAGGTAAGATAGTTTGGAGTCAACTGCCTGCCACCACCAAAATAAAAGGTGGAATAAGGAAAGAGAACGAGAAAAAGGGACCAAAAATAATTTAAAACATTAGGGTTTTTGTTTTGTATAAGGGCCTCCAACTGCAATGCTCTACCCTTGTTTTGCTTCATTATTTCCAGATGTGTTTAATAATATCAAATAAGTTGTGAAATTGCTGCCTTTAGAAATCTCCACTCAACATTCTGTGTGTACAATAAACCTATTACATCATTACAGAAAAGAAGGCACGGGTAGATGGATTCAATAAATACACATATGCGGTGAGAAGAAAGTAAGGTTAATGGCTTCTCTACTTTTGCTGTGTTCCAGTTGAGTAAGCGCTGCTCAGTGCAAGGTGGTGGAGGGCTTCTGTGGATGCCAGTCATGGACGAGCAGTTGACACCTTTGGACTGCCTGCTGCCCTCAGGTACCATGCACCAGAAAACACACAACTGACTACAAGGGTGTACACACACACACACACACACACACACACACACACACACACACACACACACACACACACACACACACACACACACACACACACACACACACACACACACACACACACACACACACACACACACACACACGAAATAAAACATGGGCAAACACACAAAGAAAACGACCACACAAAAACACAAACACACTGAGGTAGAAAAACTGTGGTACAAAAGGAACTGTGGAACCTTGTGTCTATCAAGCCAGACACAAGGTACCAGAGTTCCCTTCGGCAAGAGTCTCATTACTGTCAATCTGCCTCTCATAGGCTTCCTTCTCTGACAATCACAAACACTCTTTGGGGGATGAACGAACAATCCACTGTCGCAATTACAACCATGAGAATGCGTGCTCAAGTCGTGGACAAACTGAACAGCACAGGCACACTCATAATACCAGACAGACCATCTGAAGGACTTGTGCTTTACGAGACTCAATCACATCATTAGCGAGTGATGAAATATGTGCACAGACTGCTGTAAGTTGCACATGTAACACTTGAAGAAGTTGAATACAATTTATCAGAACTAATTTATCCCACTGAAAGACACGAAGTGAATAGCTTATCTAATTTTAAACAAAGCCACCCAGGAGTGCTTTTTTCAGGGCAGGAAGCCATGTTCATCATAACTGAACTTCCCCAAATGGCGCTGGTACATCTTACATTGTCTGAAACAGTAGCAGGGAACGGCACAGCGACCGGCTGGCCTCCGTTGGGAAGATGGCGGATGGCGGAAACACGCGCAGTTCTTTCTCGCCCTGTCTGCCACAAAGCTCCCCATGTAGATCTGTCAAATAAAGCGGGAAAGAAACCCAGAGAACGACACCGAGAATGTCTTCTTGTGTTTGTTCATCCCCGCTCAAGCTGTCCTTCACCCAGCGCCTATTGCCTCCCCTCCTGGGTTCTGTGCTTTTGCTTCTTTTCGACTGACATCCTTCCCCTGCTCCACACCTTGCCCCCTTGCTCGCTGTTTATTACCGCCGTAGCACTGGAGTGTGTCAAATTGCTGTAATCAACTGGCTGAAGGAGAAGAACAACAGTATAAGAGTGTGCGGCTATTTGTCTGTCGACACGATTTTAGGTGTGTGTGTCCATGTCCGTGTCCATGTATGGGTGAAAGTGTTTTCACACTGGATTCTCTATTATTACTGGATCGATGCATTTGCTACCGGATGTTTCTACATGCATGCGTCAGGGGTTACGCAAGCTTTACACACAGCACACGCACCCACAAATGAAGGAGAAAAGCCAATCAATAATAAAGACCAAAATCCGCAAGGAAGCCCATCCCAGGAGAATTCATCAGGATTCAACAGTCGACCAAATTATCAGCTTCTTAAGGCCACGCTCACTCGAGTCCTCCGAGTGCACATCTGAAGCGCGTGAAGAGCGAAGACCATGTTCTTTTGGTTCACCACGGTTGCATGGTTACCGTAGAGAATTAATGAAGCTGCTGCTGATACGGTCGTGTCAATGCACTGCTTTAAGGTGCACTGACAGCCGATGTCCCCTCGTGATTGCCTGGAGACGTCAAGCCTAGGATTTGGTGTCAACTCTAGGGTGCGAGTATGTCAAATCTTGGCTCTTGTGCCTTCTTGTGTACAAGCAAATTGAATATGAAATTGCTGCCCCAGGGAATCTGAATACTACATGTATCCATTAAATCGTACTGGGCATTTTTATCAGAGAGATATAATTAGCATACCTTCGGCGAGTGTATGTTTGTGTGTCCCCGTCTTTTCCGTTTGTGTTTTTGTACCTTTCATATGCCTCAAAAGGTGAAGTCTCTTGCGACAGTATGCCCGAAACATACAGGCGTGTGCGCATTTCTCCTTCAAGTGTCACAGCTGGCTGAGCTAGCCTCTTTCTTACCTTACTCTCTTACCCCCGCTACACCTTTTAGCCAATTAAGAGACAAGGCGAGCAAATCTGGCCCTCCCCGACCTATCCTCCTCCTCCTCCTCATCCTCGTTTTCTCCCCTCTTGCCGTTCGCCCGCTCTCCCCTCTTCCTCCATCCTGGACGACTCTTCTGCCTGAAATGACCTTGTCTTGCGATATGGACTTTGCATAAATTTATGTTTCTCCCTTTTGACGCCATCAACGTGACACCGCTGTGAGTCGTCCTGACAAACCGAATAGGATAAAGTCATTTCCACACCGTCTCCTGGCTGACATAGCCGCTCAAAAGATGCATCTGCTAGGCATAAAGGGCGTCGCAGAGCAGAGGACGAGGTGAAGTAGCTGCTAATAGGCCCGGAACCGCCACAGTTAAGGCGATAAATGCATCTGAAGCTATTATACAGAGGGTGTACCGGAATACCTTGTCGTGTAGGAAAATAATTGGCCCCTTTCTAAGTGTCCAACTTGTCAGGTTGACGTGCTTTTCACTTGTCTGTCACAAAAGCGGGCATGTCAGATTGATCCTAAAACCTCAGGAATGCTTTTGGGCTCTAAATAGGGAATGACTATGGAAAGGTCATTCTGACGACTGGAATACTGGGATAGGACAACTCAGAACAAGGAGTCCTTGGAACTGAGTCCAAGGAAGCCTGTCTATTTGGAAGTGTGAGGAAAATAATGGTGCCTCATCGATGGCATGGATCCGTAGAAAGCATCAATTAAAAGAATAGAGGTAATGTGGAGGTTATTTTTAGATGCAATAAGGGTATTTTTGGTCAGTTGATTGACATTTTGATTCCATTGTTCCACCCACTTCAGAAAGCCTGCAGCCACCTGGCTGACAACAATTATGTCACAAGTAGATATGTAGCAGAACCTGCATAGTTAATGTTGGCGAATATTTAGAATACTGTTGATTCAAGTTATTTATATTAGGATTTGTGTTAAGTAGAGAAGGGGTCAGCTATTTGTTGACTTATTTGTGTTCCCTTGAATCTTTGCCAACTTATTTTTGGCAGATCGTTTTCAAATTAGTGATATAACCATTTGTTTCATGGTAACTTTCAAGTTGGGTCAGCTAGAAATTGGTATGTCCAGTCACATGTTTTTATGGTCGTGTACACATGGAAGGGGTATAAGGCAAATTATTTTGTTTTATATGGAAAATAAAATGCCTTTTCTGTAGTTGTAAAAAAAAAAAAAAAAGCCAGTCTGACTTTTACAGTCATGTGGGGTTTTCATGGTTCCAATGCCTGAAGCTGAAACGTATGAAAAGACAAAGCCTTAGACTGCACCTTTCTGTAAGATGACACATTTTACAATTAGTACCTCAGAGTCTAGGAAGAAATCTTTTCCATTAGTCCTCAAACGGAAGCCATTGCAAAAAAAATATCAGTACTTAAATCACTTATGACAAGCCTATTATGAAAAATTCACATGTAGCATATTAGCCCATTAGGCCTGGAATATCATTAAATTCCTTCAAAGTCCATTCATTTATGCTGCTTAAAGGGGCAGGGTGTAACATTTTGTTGCAATTAGCTGTGAGGTTCCAACTCTAAAAGTGTGTGAAACTTCTAATTGAATCCTTGATTGATAATGGGCAATCGAGGCTGTTAATGTTAGGTTTTGCGAGTAACCCATTGTTACGCAACCAGACCTACCGCACTCGTTATTTATCTGGGTAGACATGTCTATCCCCACACGGTGTGTCAAACTTGAAGTATGTTCCTAATCTTGAGGAACATACTTGGGTGCGAGGTACTCACCGCAGGTCCACAGCCACCGTAGTCCAACAGCTCCCTCCTTGACACGCCGCACCGGCAGCTTGTCTCCAGGTGACCGGCCCACGCTTTAAATCCTGTCTCCCTGTGTATTTACAAAACAAAATGTTTGCTCATGAAAGTGTCTTGAACAAAACCGTGTGTTCTCCGTGTTAATCGAACAAACTCAAAAGCTGTGTTCGAATTTGTTCCCTATTCACTCACTCACTCACTGTTCCCTTTATAGTGTTCATTATATAGTGCACTATATAGGGAACGAACAAACAACAATTCGGACACTGCGCTGAACATTTCTAAATGTCATTTGTGTCAGTAAATGCGCCGGATATTTGTGCGACGCAGACAGATGCGCCCACATCATGTAAACAAACCGGGCACTCGGGAGGAAAACTGGAGGTTGTATTGATGTTGAATGTTACAGTTCCTTGATCAAGGGTTTTTTTATTAATTTTTAACGTTACATTGTTAAATCCCAAATAAATGGTTGACATTTCTAAACGAAAGTCGGAGACTCCATCATTCAATGTATTCGTTTTCGCGGTTATTCAGCTTCTTCTTCTCCTCCGGAAAAACATGACCACAGTGCATTGTGGTATACGGGAGTAACATGTAGGGAACATCGTATGAAAATTTGTCCACTATATAGTGCATGAAATTAACACTGAGAATTCGAACACCACTACAAAATGGCGAGCACCCTATATAGTGCACTATATCCATGCTAGGGAACGATTTCAAAACACAGCTAGAGTCTCACCTGCATGAGAGTCTCACCTGAGAGCCATGCCCAGAGACTCTCCAAGTCCGAGACTCACCTGCCGCCTCAGCTGTTGCTACTTAACGCTAATTAGCACCTCAACACCGCCCCCTCTGTGTGATGTCAGTACTGACCCTAACCATTAGCACTCTAAAGCTAACCCTATTCCTAATATCAGAACAACCATTATGCAGTAACAGTTAAAGACGTAAATATATAGATTAATGCAGTGTTGTTTTAAGTTACCGTTAACCTGAACTTTGACTCCGAAACACCCTACGAGAACAGATTAAGCCATCCCAACATTATCCTTCTGAATCTGTTTCTGCTTACCAATCTACCTTACATTGAAATCTTTTTCCTTTTTGCCATCACTCAAAAAAATCCAAAAAATAAAAGAAAATTAAACACGACAGGAAAACTAATTGAGATGCTTAAAGGGATCCTATTATGCTTTTCCATTTTTTTCTTCTCCTATTGCGCTTTACATATGTTTTGGGGTATATAAATGGTTGGCAAAGTTACAATACCATAAAATTCCCGCAAGGGGGAGTAAATGACTACCGCAAATCACTTTTACCGAGCTACCTCCGCGGCTTTCTTTTACTTCCGGTACATGGTGACGTAAGCATGTACTTTTGCTGGGAGTCAATGGGAGAGTGTCAATCACCTTTTGCTGCGTTCCTGGACATGCAGGGGTCGTGGGGAATGGATCACATTGCAAAACAGAGTTTGAGTAGAGAAGAGTTTGAGTATATATAAATAATGGCTAGAAGGTGTTTTCTTGGTTGTGAAGGGACCTCTCCCTTGTATTGTTAGCCAAAGGCAGAGCCTTCACATCACGTAGCCGTTGGCTAGATTTCATTTTTAACCCTATTCCACCGACTTACCGAGCCCATTTCTGTGTCAGCTCCACTTCACGGATTGCTGCTTCAGCAACCTGCGCGAAGAGGTCTCTCAACATGCAAGTAAACCTATAGTGATAATATCGAAAGTGGCTGTGTTGTGTGTATTGTTAGTTGGGGTTATTAACCCTACCATTTCCTACCATAAAATAATTCATTCTGTAGCTAGCTGCTAGTCTTGTTGCCAGGCTGGTTAATCTTCCACAAACTTTTTGCGGGATCTCAAACTACAATTCTAAACTGTGTAAAATGAGAGCTAGCCTTAGTTTTGAGGTGTTACTATTAGGTGGGTTAAATGGTCACAGTTCCTGTTTCAGATGTTGTTAGTTTGTACTGTGTAAAATCATTTGTCGTGATTTATGTGTGATCATTTTAGCAGGACTGCAGTGCCCATTATCGCCCCTTCCAACACGTCGGATGCCAAACTGACACGCCTCCGATTATATAGACGGGAAGGAACCCAAACAAACACGCCGGTGGGAATGCATTCTGTGGGAATACAAAGTGCACGGTTGAAGTTGACATCAGTCGGACTCGGCACACAGTTGTCCATGTGATCGCTAAAGGCACACGTAAGAAGCAAAAAGGTATGTAGCCACTACGAGTTTTTAGTGTGCAATCCATACGAAACTTTGTGAGCATCTTTTTCCTGTGTATTCGGATGTGGGCTTTTTCTTGGTTTACCTAGAATCTGCAGTCTAGTAATCTATTTCAAGATTCTCCCTTGCTGATGTTGCTAGAATATGGGCTATACATACATTCATCTATCACCTAATTACTTTCCACTAACAATTCGATAAAAGCATCTGCTAAATAACTTACCAAATAACCAAACAGGATATGGTTTATATTTGCAAATGGCTTCCTGTTTGTGTGATGGCTGACCAAGGTTTACTCTGCAGTGTTACTCCAGTACCAAGGAAAAAATAAATTATTATTTCCAGTATCGAATACGATTTGTTGCCGTTATTTGTAGCGATGCAGACACAGGGCGTCTCCCGTCAGTGCAGACTTCGGAACAACCTCTCATTTGCCACACTCACTGCTGACTTCAACACCAATAAAGGGCCCAAAGGCTGGCGACCTCGCAAGAGACCACGGCTTGAGTTGGAGGAAGAGGAGGAGAGTGACTCCTCAAGTCATTCCACAGTCTGATACTGCGTTTTGCTCCAAAGAATGTGGTTTTTCCCTTCATGGAAATTTTGTGCAGGTAATAATTTACACCCTCTCTCAATTGTGAATGCCATTGATTGGAATGATTGTCAGGCACACTATGTTGTTTAATGGATGTGCCTTTTTTTTTTTTTACTATAGGTTGTATCTAGCATCAATGCACCACAATGAAAATGCATCACGGGAGCAAGCTACGACTTCTGCAGGGCAGGCTGTTGATGAAGTTGTCTATCCGAAGACAAAGAGGGGGAAGGTGTTGTGAAGCCCGTGAAAACAGATCCAACATTCACTAAGTTTGCAAAAGATAATCTTTACACACACAACACACACACACACACACACACACACACACTTTACAGATCGTTATGGCTACATTCATTAGTATGTTAATGCTATATCTTCCAGACTATGTGCATGACCTCATGAGGCTGCTCATGGAGGTTTTTGAGGACCCAACGTCATTTGAAGAGGAAATGAAGACTATCCCCATCCCTCCAGAACTTTCAGCGGAATGTACGCACACTCCAAAGGCTGAGCTTGTTGCCCGTCACGTCTCCTTCTTCAATCAAGAGGTGGTGTGAAGCCTACGTAGTCACCTAGATGGGAACTGCTGCCGTATCCGCTGCACCACACATGACGGGATGACGACCCGACAACTATGTCCTAAATATCCCCAACACCAGTTTACAAAGCTGCTATAGCCAAGATGCCTGAAACGCCTAAGGGACAAGGAGCAGAACTTTCTGTTAACCTTTTTTCAACAATAACCTCTTATAGGTTGGGCCTATGCTGGGCCTTACTGTGCGCCCCCCACCTCCCAACGAAACCAACTATTTTTGAATAGTCTGACCTTGCTCAACATAAAAAAAATAGTTGGCCTCGTTGGGATTGTGGGGGTGCACGGTAAGGCCCCATAGCTCGTGGCCTAATAGTTTTATTCTGTTTTTCTTTGAATGGTAAATTGGTTCAAATCACATAATATTAATAGTATAATATTGCTTTGGTTTTGTTTAGTAGGAGCTTACATCCAAAATGACTTACTCTTCATCTGTTGTGTGCCTCACAGGTCCATAATCATACTTGTAAATATTGTAGATATTTTGTAGACTGTATGTGTTTAGACACACAGGATCTAGGCCTGCATGTTGTGTCATGCAGGTTATTGATTCTGGCACTTGGCTCATTCGTCTTAGTACCTTATAAATACAATAAGACAAAATAACTGTGTAAAGTGACCTTGACCTCAGAGTACAACATGACTGCATAGGACTATACAGATTCAGGAAGCAACATCTGTTTTCCAGTCATACTTTTATTGAACATTTTTTTAAATCACTGATTAGTTCTACATAACAATGATTGTTATACAGTAAACACATGGCTGAGACAACAGTGAACATCACTAATGACTTCACATAACAAACATGGTACAGTTGGCTGGTACTACAGCAAACGGGTGAGAATGGTGAGATTACTCGTTTTCCATTACAAGTGGACTGGTATTACTGTTGCTATATGGTAGAGATGATCAAAACATGCAATATAGTTTACTAGAAGTTAATTATAAGGTTTTGTGGTGATAGTGGTAGGCTACTCATCTTCTGAGGATTATACATACATACATACATACATACATACATACATACATACATACATACATACACATACACACACACACACACCCTCTGAAGATGATAGATGACATCGTTCTCAACAAACTTACATACATACAGCACAACACACACACACACACCCTCTGAAGATGATAGATGACATCGTTCTCAACAAACGGTGTAGCTTAGCCTAAAGCTCAAAGTTTTACCTTTGGGATTTCTCTGCAGCAGACGTTCTCCACTTTGTTCACAATTCCCACAGGTGCACCTAGGTAGTAGAGATGTTATAAGTTATAACGGTGTATTTTGATGGACAAAAGTAGTCAACAATATGCCATGTCGGGACATAAAAAGCTTGTTACGGACGCTTGAGTAGTACGAGTAGTCGTCAGAAAAGCTACGCTAAATACATGATAAATCGCGTGTGTGAATAATAGCGTAAACAATAACTTAACACTGTGAAATGTCCTGGTCCATTCTACGACTAAAATCGCGCTCGTCATTAGCAGTCGTCGGCTCCGTTATCGCTTTTGGGGTCCGACTCAGGCTCAAATTGGTACGGTAGCACTGAAGCCATAGTAGACCGAGTGACAGAGTGCCTGAAGAGACGGCAGCACCCTGTCAGCACCCAGATTCAAGAAAAAACAATGTGTTAGACAACCCTTTATTGGTGTAAATCAATTCTATGAGGTCAAACAAATAAAATAATAAACAGTAAAAAAGGGTATAATAGGGCCCCTTTAAGAGCACAATGGAGAACAATTCCCTCTTGTCTGGTTTGATGTTTTGGCCACGTCTGTCTTCACTGACAGTCAAGGGGTGCAGGTCACATAATGTAACCACGGCTATGAGATACAGGTAGCTTTTAAAAAATTACCATTTTAATCTCTTCCTTTTTTCCATGCCTCCCCTCCTCCCACACTCCGTTTCCTCTCGCAGGCACTCAGAAGATCTGCCTAATAATGCTCAACCAGCCCCCGGAGCAGCACCATCTCCACGTCTTGTGGAGCAAAGGTAGGCCCAGCCCACCTTCGCCAGGCATCCAACCCAGACCAACAACCCATCACTCGCTCCATGACTCGCCCGTTGAAGTGTTTGCATGTATTCAACTCTTTCCCACACATCTCTTCCTAGAGCGCAACGGCCAGCCTTAATTAAATCATTTCCTTGGAAGTGCTGCCTGTGACCAACGGGGCCCCTAGGGTCCTGGCTCACACCGGTCATCCCTTGGGGCCCTCCAGTCACCGCAGCGCCTCAAGTGCTTGGGTCTCTTGTAGAAAAATAATTGCTACCAATGAATAAATGCGAGACGGTTGTGCTTTTTTAATTTGGTGCCCTACCTCGAGAGAATTCGATAATGACTTGGATCAATCTCCGCCGCTATGTGTGAGAGAAAATAAATTAGACTCAAAGACACAGGAAACAGCAGAAATTAGAAGAAAGAGAAAGCGTCTGGAGAAGGGAAAAGTTTGATTCCCAAGCGTAGCTCTGTGTGATGCAGAAATGCACATCAGAGACGTCCCCGCCCTACTGTTTATTTATTGAACATGCCGACTTGAAGGCAACAAAGCCCGACAAACACAAACCAAGTTTAATGTCTTCCATTACCGGCACTGCATGTTGGCGGTACTAGTCGACAGAGCTGAACTCTTTAGGCAGCCAAAGGCTAGGGAGTGGACCGGCTGGATTTAATCGAATGACAGTCAGACTAGCCGAGGAGTGACGTTAGCCGTGACTAAAGCGTCATTTTGATGGCGGATCTTTATTAGCGACACATTCCTGCCACCCTTGCTGTTAATTATATTACTAGTCCTCAGGCAGGCGGAACAAATCAGTATTACGCAACGCAAGGAAGGTTTTAAGCTGAATTCCTCCCGCGCAAAGAATTTGTCTCGCCTAGCTTAGCCAAGTGAAAGGCTGTTCGGATGGACATGGAAGTTTTGTGATGTTTATTTTTTACCTGACTGATGTAAAGAACATTTACGCTTTACACAATCTTATTTTATTTTTTCTAGGAACGTTCGTCTTTCAGGAACTGGTTCTTCAGTAAAGTAAACTTAAGTTTTATTTGTTTACAGGCTAGTCTTGTCCAACAGGTATACCATGTTTCTATATCCTAGCAACAGCCCTTAGCAGTCATTGCAGCATCCATGTTTACGTCTTTGATCTACTCTCTAGTGACATCACATGTAAGAGAGTCTACCCAGAGGTACTATGGATAGATCGGTGCCTAGGTTGGCTGGTAGTTTTATGCATCTATCCATACTACTCACCTCAAAGTGAGGTAGCCAGAGGGTAGATCGTGAAATAGCTTGAAACACCTGGTGGTCAAATAGGGGACCTTTAAGACAGTGATAAAAGGCTATATCCATGTTGAATGATGTGTGTAACCCCCCCTTGTAGACCAAGGAAACCATCCTCCTACTCAAGGTCCAAAGAAGGCACCACAAATGAGTGGATTCAACACCGATTTATGCAGAGAAATAACGTATATTGAGTAATGCAAAGAACAGTCATTTACAATGGTACTATTCCAGTAGGTTGAACTAGTGCTAGGCTTACCTTAAACAATGTCGACATCGCCAGCAGCATCACCACCCTGAGACCAAAGCAACTAAAGAACTAAAGACCCGCCTTGTATGAACAAAAACAGAACTATGAAAACCGTAAAAGCAGTAGCATTTATAGTCAAATCATGACCTTACCTTTCAACAACTCCTGGAAGTCCGTGCAGCTGCTGTGTTTGGGGCAGAGAGGCTCTGCAGGTGTGTGGGATCAGCCTTAATGACAACCAGGGGGAGCCATAACTGAAAGAATTTACCATTGGCTTGGCTTGTTTGTTTTCTCAAACTAAGCAAACAGATGATTATTAGCACAAAATGATTATTTTTTTCATCAACTTCCTGAGCATCGTGGCGTGCTCTGTGTTCAGTCTGCAATCAGCTGGTAAAAGGGACATTCTTCCATGAGTTGGAATCCAACCTTTTATCTGTTCATGTTTCCAAACTAAGTCTGTCAAGACGCCTCTCAAGTCAGTAGAAAGAGCTTTCCTCTTCCCTGTCTTCCTTTCTGTCTGTTCACACGGCACCATAACGGTGACGTGTCTCACACACTTATAACCTACTTGGAGCAAATATTTCTCACACGCATTTGATAATTTATGCACCAAAAAAACAAAGATATTTCAGGTGTCACGGCCCTTTCAGAACTTGCCAAATCGAGAACCTTTTGGAACCATGAAATTATTTAGTATCTCAACTGTTTTATAATTCAGACAAGATACCAGACTATATATATATATATATATATATATATATATATATATACACACACTGTATACATTTACTAATATAGATCTCAATATTAGGATGATATTTTTGGAATAAATATCGCACTCCAGGTAAATAAAGCCAGCGGGGGGGGGGGGGGGGCCACGGTAGACGTGTCTGATGAGTGTCGCTCGTGGCGTTTGTACTGGCAGCAGCGGACGGGCGGGCGGACGGGTGGGGGGGTGGGCGGGGGGCAACGAGAAGTTTTCAATGCAATGACGTTAATTGCATTTGAGTGGCAGCGCTCCGCTCTCTGGCAGTTCGGGGGGTAAACACGCTAGTAGCAAGTTTACCATGGCTCACCAAGACATGCCATGCATTTTTAATGGTGTTTGCACGATAGGCAGATGTCAGGAGGGGAAAAAAGTGTGTGTGTGTGTGTGTGTGTGTGTGTGTGTGTGTGTGTGTGTGTGTGTGTGTGTGTGTGTGTGTGTGTGTGTGTGTGTGTGTGTGTGTGTGTGTGTGTGTGTGTGTGTGTGTCTGTGTGTCCTGGGGAGGAGAGTTCGATTCTCCAGATGGCAATTCACCTGGAGGCGTCTCACCGGGTTTCTACGCTCATACAAATGCACAGGGGTCTCTCTCCCACACACACACACACACACACACACACACACAACACACACACACACACGCACACGCCACTCGCAGGCCCTCTGATCTCGCCCCCCCCCTCTCCCCCGACAATCCCACCCCCCATTCCCCCCAGCAGGTCCGCCTCCTCTGGGAGTGAGGACAGCAATGGGGGGCGGTGGGGTGGGGGGGGGTGACAGCTGGAGGGAATGCGTGGGGGGGAAAAGCAGAAGAGATGGAGGAAGGGGCCTGACGTGATGAGGGTTAAAGTGATGCACCCAGGGCCGGGGGGAGATGGTCCTCATCAGAGAGAGCCCCGGCTGGCTCCCCTTCTCACGGTTTAATCCTTCACTCTCAATCTCCCTCTACGCCTGGATCTTTGTTTACTGCTCCTACTCCGTTCCCTGCTCGTGTGATCACGTCCTGCCCCGGGCGCAGCGGAATGCTGATTGACGCGTTGGCCATTAGCGGCTGCGTGCAGCACCGCGCGGTTTGCCACACACTCGCTCACACGCGCACGCACACACACACACACACACACACACACACACGGACACACGGACACACGTACGAGCACGGTAGCTTGAAGTCACCTGTTGGTGGCAAGAAAAGAGGCAAGAAAAAAGGAAGAAAACTTCATGGTGTACTATAGATCTGGTGTATTGCATGCAATGCTCTATACACGTCATGGTGTGCTATAGATGGGGTGTACTGTGGTGTAAAACGGCCATACCACCCTGAAACTACCCCGATCTCGTCAGATCTCGGAAGCTAAGCAGGGTCGGGCTTGGTAAGTACCTGGATGGGAGACCTCCTGGGAATACCAGGTGCTTTAAGTAGTGGCGGGTGACACAAAAAGAAAAAAAAAAACACGCCCGATCTCGGAAGCTAAGCAGGGTCAGGCCTGGTTAGTACTTGGACGGGAGACCGCCTGGGAATACCAGGTGCTGTAAGCGGTGGCCAATAGGTGGCGCTCTTCCCTCTGGCCCCTTCCCTCATCAATCCCGATGCCCCAGTGCAGTGACAGGGACACTGTGCTGCGCAAGGCGCCGTCCTTCAGAGAAGACGTAAAACCGAGGTCCTGACTCAATGTGGTCATAAAAGATCCCAGGACCCTTATCGCAAAGAGTAGGGGTTTCCCCCTGTGTCCTCAATGCCATTCAATCTGCCCCCCCCCTAATAATCCTCCTGTACAATTGGCTGACTCATTAATTCCCTCACTCTCCACCCAAGCTGGTGTGTGGTGAGCATTCTGGCGCAGTTTGGCTGCCGTGCATCAGCCAAGTGGGTGCTACACACTGGTGGTGGTGAGTTAGGTCCCCCCCCTTCTCTGTAAGCGTCTTTGGGTGATTGAAAAGCGCTTGATGGTGTACTATTGATGTGGTGTGTGCTCTATGCAATGCTCTACACACACGTCATGGTGTGGTTAGCAGAAAGAGAGAGAGAGAGCTAGTCACGAGTGTGTGTGTGTGTGTCGTTGATCTCGCTTCATCAGTGTGGAGATAAATGATATCCGTTGCATCACTCGGTGGGATAGTCTGCTGATTATCCACTGATTTCTTTTCAGGATCCAAGGCGTCTGAGAAGCGTATAAAGGGTTTGTGAGAGGGGGGGCGGAGGGGATTCAAACGTGTGGTGGTGGGACCGGAGGGAGGTGAGGCTCGATGTGCTCGCCATGAGTCACAGGTCTGGGAGAGGAGGAGTCTGTGTGGTGGCAGACGCCTGAACAGTCTGTAGGCCTATCCCAGGGTCCCTTAGTTCATGTAGTATGGGTCTCCTGCACGTTCCACGCACTAGGTTAAAACAGAGGGGCGACAGGGCTTTTGCTGTTTGCCCCGCCTTTGGAACGACCTGCCACCTTCAGTTAGAGATGCTTCTTCCGTCACCATTTTTAAATCTAGGCTCAAAACACACTTCTTCTCCCTGGCCTTTTCTCCCCTTTTGTGATAGGTTGTTTATTTTTATGGTTTTCAAGTACTGCCTATGTATGTGGTATGTGTTATTTGATATGCCTTTTTGCACCATGTCCGGCATTTTGGCCAGTGAAAACTCTTTTCAAATGTGCCTTATAAATCAATTTTACTTACTTACTATCCAGCTTCCTTCAGCCTGGCCGTGGCCCCTCCAGTGAGGGGACACTCCACTGAGAGGGCCCCTGCCATGGGGTTGGTGGGTGAGGACCCCGACCTGGGGCTTAACCTGAAGAGGTGGAGGTTGGATTGGGTGAAGCACATGAGCAAAGTGGACTTGAGTGAGAGAGGGCAGCTTTTGATTGGACAGGTGCAAAGGGGCGGGGTTTGGTAGTGTAATTAATGTGGATGTCATCGGCATGGCGATAGTGGTTAAAGGGTGTGCAATTTTCGGATTGAGACCAAAGGGCGTGCGGGTGATAAACAGGAGCGGGGGTGTGTGTTTGTGTGCAGAGTGTACGTGTTTGTGTGGCATGAATACAGACTAATGGGGCAATAAGGATAATACAAGATATGCAAATCACACTTTTCAACAAATCCATCGAGGAAAAAACCTCAGCGCTTTCCTTAATATTTTGTGTGTGTGTGTGTGTGTGTTTGCGTGTACATGTCTGCGCATGCGCCCGTCAGAGCAGTGCGTTTGGCAATCTGCCCCCACAAGCCTCGCAAGAGCTGCATTCATTTGTTTCCACTTCAGGTTATCACTGGGATTGTAAAGATAAAAGAAAACTTCCCGAGCCCCCCATGCACTTTGTCAGAAATAATGACTCACATCCCACACTTGCCATGCGCTTCAACATCCTCTCGCACCGCCAGGCAGGTGGCAGTGAATAAAAGCCTATTTTTTTTCCTTTTCTTTTAGAAATATTTTATTTATTACCTTATTTGCATCACCTTCAGGTTTCATCAGCACTCTGTTTTTGACAAGTGAAAAGATGTTGAATCCCACCTACCCTCCCCCACCTCCCCCGTGTGACGTCCAAGACATTGTATTGTAATGACGACGTGCGAGAGCAGTGTGATTTATGCTAAATAACAAGCTGAGCTTAACCTCGTCAAATTCACGTTTTTAATCACGTCGCATGCCGTGTCAACGAGTCCCCTGACAGCTCAGAAGAATCACGAAGAAAGTTGCAAAAGCGATGGCAGACACAAGACATATCTGCTAAACGAAAAGTCATGAGTGTCAAATTGTTCCTCTCACCGATTAAATGTGCCGTGTTTTTGTGTTTTCACACAAAAACGTGGGACAGACAAAGTGGGCTCCGACCAAACTGAAGCCACATGCAAGTGTGTAGTGTTGTGCGTTCTCACATCAACACCATAAACAAGTTTAGGCCAAGTGTATATTTGAACAAATACTATATTTCTCTTTTTCTGTTCTGAATGATGATGATTGGTTATGTTCAGGTCGGAAGGGCTGATTATAGTCCCACGTTCCCGCAACGCAATGACCGCGCAGACTGCGTCACGCAATGACCACGCAGACTGCTTCAGCGCAGTCGTGAACGTTTATGGTTCTGCGTCGGGTTTTAGTAAGCGGACCAATCACAGCCCTTGCTGCTGCGTCGCCTCGACGGAAGGTTACGATTTTTGGGAGGCGCACGTCGGGGCCCTTGTGGTGGATGCAAGGAGGGTCCGCAAGGACGTAAGGGGTCCGTAATCCCCTTGAGTTGCGTGAATGTGGAACCATAAAGAGCCCTTTAATATTAATATACTAGGAGCATGAAAGTCTGCTGCAGACAGACAGACAGTCCCACACACATACACACAGACATCACACGTGCCCACAGACAGCTCTTTGAAAGGGAAGGGGAGCAGTCTCTTTGGATAGAGCTTCGGAACATTTAAACAAGGTGCACGCGGCACAATGTGTTCCTTTGAAGTCCCTCCATGAGTGCTAAACGCAACAGTCCCCGAAAAATGGAAAAAGTAAAGAAAACTCAGTGTTTGCTCAGTTTGAGCACAATTCAAGCTGTGAATGAGCATACATTAGCCCCCCAAAAAAAATAACTGTAGCGAGGTTTCTGAACAACAAAATAAACAACCGACAAACTGAACCATTGTGCTCCATTGGAATAGAGGCAAGTGCTGTCATGTGCTGTCAAAGGTTCCCATTTCAACCGTTTTAACGGTTACAAATGCTACCAGAACGCAGGTTACACAAGTGCACGTCTTACTTCGCCAGCCAATACCCAGTGAATAGGAACATAATAACACTTTAGCAAACTAATGGAGTGAACGGGTAAAGTGTCCTTGGCATTGGCGCTTTAAAGGGAAACAGGGCCAGAACATTGTGTCTGTGTGGTTAATGCAATATCACACTGATAATCAGAGCCGAGCTGATAATGAGTGTAACAACCCAACCTCGAGTGATATTTTGCAATCATACAAAAGTTCTACAATCACAATTTATTAGTTAACAAATAAGCAAGAACAGATTATCATTAGTTAGTTTATTTAATAATTTTTAGGCTCTGCCACCCAATTTTTTTTCTGCAATGTGTTGCCTAGAAACACGTAAACATGTGCCTGCACACTAGCTTGCTACTTTGGTGTAGGGCTGCACGTTACTGCGGGCCAGCTACTTTGCATCATGTTCGTTCATCTGTATGTTTCCGTTAATTGTGCAACCAGTGAATTAGGAGTCTGTTCAGTCGCTTTGGTGGCATATGTGATGCTAATGAGTTAGCAGCTTGATAGTTGACAATCATGAAGGTAATTAACGGTAGTTAATAACACACCTGAAAAAAAAAAAGCAGAGTGATGTAAAGTAAAAATGTCTTTGTCCTGTTAGACTCTTTATCAACTCTCATATAATGCCTCACATTACTGAGTAAGAACTAACGGATGTCTCATTTCTCTCTCTCTCTCTCTCTCTCTCTCTCTCTCTCTCTCTCTCTCTCTCTCTCTCTCTCTCTCTCTCTCTCCTCTCTCTCTCTCTCTCTCTCTCTCTCTCTCTCTCTCTCTCTTCTTCTCTCTCTCTCTCTCTCTCTCTCTCTTCTCTCTCTCTTCTCTCTCTCTCTCTCTCTCTCTCTCTCTCTCTCTCTCTCTAGCCCTCATCAGAGCGTGTGCGGACGGCGCTGCTAACCACCTTTACAGCGCCACTGCAGGGGACCGCGAAAGGTGAGACCTGTGTGTGTGTCTTTGTCCGTGCATCTCTGGCTTGTTGAAGTGTGTCTTTGTGTTGTAAGGAAATGTTGGGGGTTAGAGAGAGAGAGGCTAAGAAAGAGAGAGAGAGATCTGGGCCTAGCCAGGTCCCTCCAGTGTTTCACATTAACACTCTGTGTGCAAGACCTAAGTAGGAGAGAGAGAGAGAGAGAGAGAGAGAGAGAGAGAGAGAGAGAGAGAGAGAGAGAGAGAGAGAGAGAGAGAGAGAGAGAGAGAGAGAGAGAGAGAGAGAGAGAGAGAGAGAGAGAGAGAGAGAGTAAGAGAGAGAGAGAGAGAGAGAGGTTAAGAGAGAGAGAGAGAGAGAGAGAGAGAGAGAGAGAGAGAGAGAGGTTAAGAGAGAGAGAGAGAGATATGGGCCTAGCCAGGTCCCTCCAGTGTCAGAGCTTTCACATTAACACTCTGTGTGCGAGAGTGTGTGTGTTCATGTGTGAATGTTCAAGTGTTAAACAAGGGTCTGTGTGTTCATGAGTTTGTGTGCGTGTGCATTTCTGAGGACAAGCTTTCTTAACTGTTATATATTTTCTGTGTGTGTGTTTGATTGTGTGTTATTGCCCCATTTGTGGATGTTATCCACTCTGTTCACATGCATGTTTACTACATGGACCAATGAAACTAGCAGCTTATCTATAGAGCCATGCTGGGATGAGTATAGCCTGTCAAATGTGCTTCAACACAAGTTGTTTGATGGAACCACTGGCCTTAAGAAGTACTTTCACCCAGACTCCTGATTACCTCATGTCCATCGATCCGCCGCGATCGCAGGGACACCTCTTGGATGTAAACACAATAATCAATACACTAAAGACTGAGATGCCAGGGTTGCGGAGGGAAACAGCCAGCAGAAATTGAATGAGTTCTTCTCTAAAAATAGGAGAGAGTGATATGCTTTTTTTTTCAGTTTTTTTCGAGTGTACCTTTAAATCTTTAAGTCTTTAAGTCTTACAGCGGTAAATGCCATAAAAGAAAAAGCTGTTGATATTCCATCGTGCTTTATTTTCCTAAACTGAAGTCTTCACAAGCTAAAAATGCAAACAAATCCACAGGGCTGGGAATACCTAAACATATATATGAAAAAAAACTTGATGCTTATCCCCGCGGGAGGTCTGGCGTTTTAAAGCGTCAGCCTAAACCTTTGCAGCTTCAGGAGAACATCGTCATGGAACGCACACTTCTCCATCACCACGGGGTACCGTCTCTCTCTCTGCCAATTTTATTTGCCTTCGTTTGAGTTTTCTCTTTCATGGTGAACCGGCGGTATATCGCTCCGAAAATATGTTGTGGTTACTCAACTGGTAGCCGTGCCGGTGGAGTCAACAAATCCTCCCATTCACTGATGGAGGGTTTACGCACGCACGCACTCACGCACCAGGCACGCACGCCCGCCCACCCACCCACCCACCCACGCACCCATGCACGCACGCACCCACGCACACACGCAACTTTTTTTGTGAAACTTCAGAGGTGCCGAAGGATCAAAATGCCTGTGTGTGGAAAATGTACATATTTATATTTTCGGTGGTGGCACATTTTCTGTGGCCCATGAGGGAAGCGTTGGGCCTGTTCACGCCTGGCATTAACATGTGTCCCGGGTGCTCAGCTCCAAGCTCGAAGCTCTGAGGACGTCAGTTCACACCCGCCGGTGCGGATGCGCCTCGAGTGACTGCTTGTGATGGGATCTTACTTTGCCTGCTCTCTATGCAAGTAAACACGGATGACTTTTGAGTTTGCAAAGAACCCAGTGCGCTTTTTTTAACCCACGAGAGGCGGAAATGCACTTCAGCTCGTGTGGCCTGCAGGAAATGAAAAGCAGAAGTAGGAAAAAATCAAAACAACGCAGACATGGAGAAACCGGATCGAGCAAAGTGTTTGACGCACTCGGAGAGGGATAGAGAGAGATACAGTGAGAGTGAGTGAGTGAGAGAGAGAGATACAGACAGGGAGAGGGAGATAAAGACAGGGAGAGAGACGAAGACAGACAGACAGACAGACAGAGATTGAGACAGAAATAGAGCGAGAGATGAAGAGAGATTAATGTAAAGAACCTATCCAGGTAGGGCGTACTATATAGGTGAAGCACAGGACTGAGGGACCTGGGTGCCTGTGTGTTTATTGACCGGTGCCCGCACAGGCAAACAGGTCTTGGAAGCATGTCTGGATGCCTCCTTCACAGCTCGCCATGGAACGGGCAATACGTGTGTTGCTTGTAGCCCATACTGCCGTGTCCTTCATTTTTGCCGTGCACAACTTCCTTCCCTGCCCTCTTGGCATTTCTTTGGATATATATATATATATTTTTTTTTTCTCATCTACCCTAGCCTCCATTTCACCCCGACTGTGTTGAATAAGGTATTTTTCCCTTATGGTGTTTGCATGGAGGTGGAGATAGAGTCTCTCTCTCTCTCTCTCTCTCTCTCTCTCTCTCTCTCTCTCTCTCTCTCTCTCTCCCTCTCTCTCTCTTTGTCTCTCTCCTCTCTCTCTCTCTCTCTCTCTCTCTCTCTCTCTCTCTCTCTCTCTCTCTCTCTCTCTCTCTCTCTCTCTCTCTCTCTCTCTCTCTCTCTCTCTCTCTCTCTCTCTCTCTCTCTCTCTCTCTCTCTCTCCTCTCTCTCTCTCTCTCTCTCTCTCTCTCTCTCTCTCTCTCTCTCTCTCTCTCTCTCTCCTCCCTCCCTCCCTCCCTTTGAGGCAGAAAAATACACTATTTGATCCCCTTCTTTATCCGTCTTTTCTACCACCCCACTTCGTCCCATTTTCACCATGTCCCTGATATTTTCATGTCACACTTTTTTCCACTTTACAAAAAAGACACTCTGAATCTCCCTGTCGCTCCCTGACTCTCTATGACACACTCTCTCTCTCTCTCTCTCTCTCTCTCTCTCTCTCTCTGACTATCCATCCTGTATCTCACTCTATCTCTATCCTGCTTTCCTGTCAAACTAGCCAGCCTTCTTGTAAACCACAGAGGTGGTGTGTGTGTGTGTGTGTGTGTGTGTGTGTGTGTGTGTGTGTGTGTGTGTGTGTGTGTGTGTGTGTGTGTGTGTGTGTGTGTGTGTGTGTGTGTGTGTGTGTGTCTGCATGTGTGGACACGTGCAGCTGTGCGATAGTGTTTATGCCTGTGCATGCGTCTGTGTGCACACAAGTGTGTGTGTGTGTGTGTATGAGTGTGTAGCCATTCGGGAAGAGTTTAGAAAAATAGTTACTCTTGGTTATTAGGCCCTCGGCACATGGGTACCATTACTGTGATTACAGTGGGTACCAGCTACACAAGCACAGCTGCAAACGCACACGTTCACTGTCACTCAACCAAATAAAGGAGCAGACACCTCGCACATTAGGCATGCAGCAGGACGCATTCACGTCGGCGATCACACCAGCTTGCACGTCTCAGAGCCATCCTAATTAAAATGTTGTGGTGTTTGGCCTGTGACACCCCGGCATCTCCTCCATCGCACCCTGAGGTGCTGCTCTGCAGACGCTTAGCACCGTCGGAGAATCACGACACTGGCGACACGGTGACAATGATGTCACCGGCACCGCAAGCTCTAGATATCTATACAGATGCACCCCGTGCCCGCACTGTGATGCGCACACAATTAGGAAGCTTTTAGACACGTTTAGTCATGTGTTTCATTTCTACCCTCATCCATGCCCTGTTTCCAAGGATTTCGTTAGCCTTGTGTGTCTGTGTGTATTTGTGTGTGTGTGTCCGTATGTCGTGTGTCGTGGATCAGGGTGTTCATGTTGTTGTACACACAAGAGCTAGACTGCTACCATGTGCCAATGGCATATGATATAATATAAAGTGACCCACAGCGCATATCAATCACCAGCTTCAATCACACACACACACACACACACACACACACACACACACACACACACACACACACACACACACACACACACACACACAGATACAGAGACACACACACCGTGGCGCCTGATTGGCCTGATGAGAGCAGAGTGGGTAATCAGGGAGATTGTCTTTTGTGTCAAACAGAAGTGCTTTCCCAAGACGAGGGAACCAAACAGAGTGGGGCTGTCTCACCCTGATTCGGCATAAACAGACGAAGAAGAACAATGTCTCCCTGATGAGGCTCTCACGTGGAGGGCTCCAGTCTTTCTGTAATATTAAATTTTTATGTTTTTAAGTGTCCTCAAGGTAACTGGCTGGTGGGTGGGGTAAGATAGGGATAGAGAGATGTGACTGAAAGGGGGGGAGGGGGGGCGATGCATCGCTAGGTCTTAATGAGAGAGAGAGAGAGAGAGAGAGAGAGAGAGAGAGAGAGAGAGAGAGAGAGAGAGAGGAGAGAGAGAGAGAGAGAGAGAGAGAGAGAGAGAGAGAGAGAGAGAGAGAGAGAGAGAGAGAGAGAGAGAGAGAGAGAGAGAGACTCTACCTCTATGCAAACACCATAAAGGAAAAATACCTTATTCAACACAGTCGGTGTGAAATGGAGGCTAGGGTAGATGAGAAAAAAAATAAGGGGGTGAAGAAGGGATGGAGAGAGACTTCATAGCAGATGGACACAGAAGGACAGACAAGAGAGAGAGCCAGGGAGAAAGTGGGCGACACAGACCCAAACACGCACATGCACAAACACACACGCAAAAACATGCAACGGTCACGGCCATCCCTTCCACACGCCACCCAGACAAACTGGAGGCAAAATGCTCTATTTCCCATCCAAATTAAAGTGTCAGTTAATATTAATGTAGAAGAGAGCGCTGTCAGAAGTGCTAAACACTCGCACTCTTTGACACACAAACACACGCACGCACACACACACACAATTTGGAATGTGGTCTGGTCAATTACCGTCTGAGGTTTGAGCCATGCTAAAATTTGCTGTGTGTCCCAAGCTGTGGTCAGGCCTTGTGTCGTTTCTAGGGCCCATCTGTCAAATGTTTATTTATACTCTCATTCAACGTGGGGACGTAATCCATCTGAAGTACTGGTGTGTAGATGTGTTTGCGTGTGTGTGTGTGTGTGTGTGTGTGTGTGTGTGTGTGTGTGTGTGTGTGTGTGTGTGTGTGTGTGTGTGTGTGTGTGTGTGTGTGTGTGTGTGTGTGTGTGTACAAACTGCCAGCTACCTATGCATATTATCTCAATGCACAAAGGTTATTTCTATGCATGCTTATGATGGCACATGGCTGCATGAGAGCAAATCAAGTGTGTGTGGTGTCCCCGTTTTGACGTATGCGCACGTGAGTGTGTGTGTGTGTGTGTGTACCCTTGCTGCAGATTTCTCTAACTTGCAGATGTGTTTGTTTGCACGCTGGTGTCAAATGGTCCATATAGAGGCTGAGGAGGGAGGAAGGATACAGTCCTCCTATCTCTGTCTTCAACCGCCCGGATAATCACACACACACACACACACACACACACACACAACACACACACACACACACACACACACACACACACACGCACACACACACACACTAAAAGTGAGGCATACACACACTCGCTCAGAGACACACACACACACACACGCATACCCAAAGACACTCACATGCACACGATGGCTACCCAAGCGTGAAATCGTAATGTCAAACCTGTTAATACCCCCAGATAGCAGTGGTGACTGCGTCCCCCTATTCTCCGTGTCGCTACGCACAAACACATCGCACACAGGTCTACACACAGCACACAACAACCGCCATGCACAGTGGAGCCGGGAAACAGAGAGCTATCTGTCTCACTGCGACAACAAGTTTACTTTGAGGTGGGTGTAGCAGGCTATGTGTGTGTGTGTGTTTGTATGTTTGTTGGATTGTGTTTATGTCTGTGTGTCTTTTTGTGCACGTGTGTGTTTGTCCCTGTGTGTGTTTGTGCCTCTGTGTGTGTCTCTCTCTCTGGGTGCGTGTGTGTGTGTCTCTCTCTGGGTGCGTGCGTGTGTGTGTGTGTGTGTGTGTGTGTGTGTGTGTGTGTGTGTGTGTGTGTGTGTGTGTGTGTGTGTGTGTGTGTGTGTGTGTGTGTGTGTGTGTGTGTGTGTGTGTGTGTGTGTGTCTCTCTGGGTGCGTGTGCGTCTGTGTCTGTGTCTGTGTGCGTGTTGTCAGGCTGTGTTTCTCCAAACTATCTGCAGTGGACCTTGTTAATCCTGACACCTCCGGACCAGAGGAGCCATTCAGAAAACGGGCCGTTCCGCTCCAACAGAAGGACGCGTGTCGGGGAAACGTATTAAACGTTAGCAGCGTGTTGACACATATACACCACCCCACCCCCCCCCCCCCCGACACGCCGTGTTCATTTGCAGATGCAATAACACCGCCTAATTGGTTGCATTAATGGAAACATTCGATCAATTTCACGAACAGCCTTACAAATGTGATTTCTCCATTAGCTCAATTTGTGATGATTGGGCCTCATATTGTGGTGGAATGGCATGTTCGGCAGGATTGAAGAATTAAGTTATAGACGAGTTCCACCTGTCGACCCTGTTGCTTGTGTGAATGACGTGACGTGTGTATGCTGTAATACGTCGCAATGTTGCATATTTTTTTGTCGTGCCAGTTCCCTGGGGTAAGTTAAAAGTGTATATACTGTGTGTTTGTGTGTGTTATTTTTTTGTGTTTGCGTGCACGTGTGTGTCCCGAAGCCCCTGAGAATGACCCTGTCACTCGCCCTGTCTCATTGTGACTCAACCTCTCCTTCGTGTAGCAGTAAGATTAAAGCGCGCTCTCTCTCTCTCTCTCTCTCTCTCTCTCTCTCTCTCTCTCTCTCTTCTCTCTCTCTCTCTCTCCTCTCTCTCTCTCTCTCTCTCTCTCTCTCTCTCTCTCTCTCTCTCTCTCTCTCTCTCTCTTCTCTCTCTCCTCTCTCTCTCTCTCTCTCTCTCTCTCTCTCTCTCTCTCTCTCTCTCTCTCTCTCTCTCTCTCTCTCTCTCTCTCTCTCCAGTTTTCTTCCAGACTATATCAGTGGGGATTTTGATTCCATTACTTCGGAGGTCAAGGAATTTTATGCAGAGAAGGTAAGTGTAAAACACACACAACAACCCACCCACGCACACTCCACTTGTTTCCAGGATCCTGAAAGATGATGGTTTAAAAACCTGTTTTCTTTCAGTCCACTTTCAGTGTTTCACGCGCGTCGGCTCTCACAGGAGAGCAGACGTGAGAAAGTGTTCAAATGTCTCACAGTACCTTGAACACAAGGCATTGGCGCACCAACAAAGAAGGAACACTTGCATTGCCCCTCCGCTGTGGTTTCAACTGTAGTCACTGCTTGAGCACAGAGTGAGCCAACAGGCCCGTGCTCCGGCACACGTATAATGCTGGGATTACTGTGAAGGACACAGCGCCGGAGGAACAGGTGTTCTTCTGAAGCGGAGACGGCCCGTCATTTTTAAGTGTTTGGATGGAAGACGGACGGAAAAACAAGCTCTGCCACACGATGTGGGGGGGAAAGTGAATTCAATCTCTCTCCTCTTTTTATCTCGTTCTTCCTGTGTGTCATTCATCATCAAGGATTAAAAAAAAAAGGATGACGAAACGAGAGTGTTTAAGACCTACTTTGTGTGGAGGAGCGGGCTGTTTTGTTTGGCGTGGTGCTACTTTATCATTCTTTGCAGCCAAAGCCAAAGCACAAAGACAAAGTGAGGAGTCCTGAGTTTTGAAAAAATACTTTCAAGAAAACTCTCATGCAGACACACAGGAACACAAACCACACACAGTACTAAAATGCTGTGGGTTTGATGTTTTCTTGACGTGGTATTTGATTGACCCCTCTCGAGGAAGAGATCAATAGGCCTCTTGCGCACCCTCACCACCACCATCAAAAAGTCTAAAAAGCCCAGCATGGGCTCCAGGTTGGCGTTGCTAGGTTACAGCGCAGAGATCTTTACTCCTGTTGAGTGTGCTGCCGGCGGAGCTGTCTGCAGAGGTCTGAGAGGGGAAGTGTGGGGTCACGTCAATGTCTGTGCTCTGCTACTGGATGCTGCCTAAGACCCCCGCATCACCCACCGAATAACATGAGGGGGGGGGGGAGGGGGAGAGGGGCTTTAAAGGCAATAGAGAGCCCCTCTCCCCCTCTACTGACTGTGTCTGCACCGTTCAAGAGCATTTTCTTCATTGTTCATGAGTTAACAAGAGGTTGTCAGATATGAACGGTTTGCTTAGTGGATGTTTTGTATTGATATCGAAGAGCATAACCTCATGATAGTCCTTTTAAACATCATATTTAAACACCGGCTTAGAAGCGTCGAACCGACTGCAATTTCCAAAAGTGCAACTACAAATCCATGTTTGCAATAATCTGTGAAAAAGAAAAAAAGCCATGTGTTTTAGAGTCGTTAAATGATATGTGATATAGGCCTACTGAGTATATGTGAGGCTGCATCGTACACACACACAGAACACACAGCGGTGCTATCGTCAGTGATTTCCTTCTCCTTTCTGTCCGAGCTGGGTTCTGGTGGTGGTCCTGCACAGCGCGGGCCTCGCTGTCCCCTTCGGGGCGCAGTCACACACGCCTCTGCGGGCATATCACCCTCCGTCTTTCCCCTCTCTCGCGGATGGATGCTCTGGTCTTTTTATCTCGCATCGGATGGACGCTCGCATCTTATCTCCCGTGAGTCTTTTTTTTTTTTTCGGCCGGTGGATCCCACCAAAGCATGATGACATCGGGACCCCAGCCGACGGTTTATCCCAGGGTTTTTTTTTCCCTCCTTTTGGGGGCGAGGGCGTGATCTACATAAGAAGGAAAAGAAAGAGGAAGGCCCAGGGTAAACAGGAGGACGCATCGAAGCGTCGTGCGCCTGCTGGCTGTGTTTAAAACCAAGTCAAACAGGACGGATTCACCTGCTATAGGGATGAGGGTGTGAGGCAGAGCGTGGCTGAATAAGCACCTAGACTCCACGAAGGTGACACACACACACACGACACACACACATACACAGACACATACACACACGACACACACAGACAGACACACAAGACACACACAGACACACACGACACATACACACACGACACAGACACACACGACAGACACAGACACAGACACAGGCACACAGACACACAGACACACACACACACACACACACACACACACACACACACACACACACACAGACGTACACGTGCCTGAGCAGAGCTCCCGTGTGATCTTGGAGCCGTGTCACTGGTGCATCTGTGACCCAGGGAACCAGTGTTTACTGTTTGAAATGCAGATAGGACTCCTGGCCAGGGCACACACACACACACAGATACACACACACACGCACACAGATTGTGCACGTGTATGCCCTCACGCACACACAGCAGTAAGACTGCGGCTCTTGTCTGTATCCCCTGTGATTCTAGTCTCTCTTTCTCTTTTGCTCTCTCCCTGTATTTATTCACTTTCTCTTATATATTTTTTGATTCTCTTTTATATTTTCCATTCATAAAAGACAGATTGTTTATTTTAATTCTCTAGGACAAGAGACAGACGGTAGGTTGATGGCATTCCTTGACTGAAACGCTGAATAATTCTGTTTCGGTGAATAACTGAACCGAAGCAGAGTGCAAAACGGCAAGCTAGGGATTGGTATTGTGTGTGAGTGTGCATGGATTTGATTGTGTGTGTGCGTGTGATTGGATCAAACAAACACTTCCATATGGATTTGTGCTTGTTAAGCAACACTTAAAAAGCACTTTGATCTCTCTTCTTTACTAAAATTTGTGTGTGTGTGTGTGTGTGTGTGTGTGTGTGTGTGTGTGTGTGTGTGTGTGTGTGTGTGTGTGTGTGTGTGTGTGTGTGTGTGTGTGTGTGTGTGTGTGTGTGCCTAGGGATGCAAGCTGATAGAAACGGCTGATCAGGACCTGACGGACTACACCAAATGTTTATCCATCATGGTGGAGGAGATCAAACGACGCCAACTAGAGGTGAACACACACACACACACACACACACACACACACACACACACACACACACACACACACACACACACACACACACACACACACACACACACACACACACACACACACACACACACACACCCTACTTTTAATTTCGTTTTAATGTCCATTCGCTGCTATTGCCATTAGCTGCTGATTAATAACTTTTGGGGCGGAAATATCAACATTATCCAGAGCAATGACACAAGATAAATAAACAGATGGATGAAAAAGAGAACGGTATGACTGGTTAATCTGCATGCAGACACGAGTATCGAACGCAATGTCAGGATTCAGCCAATAGGCTTCCTTCCAGCGACAAAGCGCTGTAGTTAGCTAACAATCGGCTCGGTTGATTTAATCTTTTGAGCCGTTTCAGAAGGGCTGACATTAGTGCCAACAGGAATACACATTTAAATGCATTCATTTCGATTGATCCCTGTTGGACCCTTAATCTGATGCATGTTGAATGTTAAAATTGCAGGAATGAAATAGTTCATGCATTTGTTTCCCTAATTGGCCACGAAAAGGAAAAATACAAATCCCATTGGAATAGATATATGTATACAAATAAAAACGTCCAATCTCGAAATTCCAATTGGAGCTTCTCATTCCCTCCCTCTATTGGCTGGCCCGTCAAGTTGAACAATGACAGCATGCCCCCCAGCACAGAGCCATTCCCACACATACCTCCTCCCACCCTGGGCCCTCTTTCCCCCAGCTCCTCTCTAGGCGTCTCTAGACCCAATCACTGGCCACCCGGGAGGTCAGACCTCCGACACGTACAGGGACTAGCTCTCGGGTGGTCTCCTCCCAGTTTAACCGCCCCCCGCCCCCTCCTCTGGGCCACTCGGACCCACACTCTCGAAGCTCTCTTTACCAGAGTGCTGACCTTCTCACTACCTTCACCCAAGGTTGACCTTCCACTCTTACTTCCCTCGTGGACGAGGTCCCAGGAGGATAGCTGAACCCATTCATTTTCCTAAGGGACCGTTTCCATGAATAGATTCAAAATATCCGGACCCCCCCCCCCCGTCTTGTAACCTGCAGACTTGGATCCAACATGATGGTTCCCTAGACACTGGGGTTGAGACTCACACTGGCTGGCTCTACGTACCAATGACGTGCGTCTGTCTGCCTGCGTGCCTCCATTAATGGAGTATTAAGACTTATCATGTTGGGCTTCCAATCACCACTGAGTTCTCCAATCACTTCAGACATCAAGGCTGAAGAGAACATCAATTAGACGAGACAGAAACAGAAGCCTGCACATGCATGCACACACGACAAACACACACACGCACACACACACACACACACACACACACACACACACACACACACACACACACACACACACACACACACACACACACACACACATGTCTGAATGTGTGCACCAGACACACATGCATATAAACATACAAAGACAAAAACAAACTATTCACACACACGCACAACGGAAACAGTCAGAAATTGTAAGTGTGTATGCCTCAGACACACAATCATACAGACAAAAGAAAAAAAAACACACACACACACACACACACACACACACACACACACACACACACACACACACACACACACACACACACACACACACACACACACACACACACACACACCGTGATCTCCCCACTGTGTAAATCCATGGGAAAAGAAACAAATATTTTTTTCACTCCGTATTAAACCGTCAGGCTCATCAGAAAGTACGTCCGTCTGCCCTTCCATCCTTCTGTCTTGAGCTTTCATTCTTTTCCTCTTACCCCCCCGCCTCCCGCCCCCAATCAGGGCTCTTATTTACCCTGCCTTTGAACCTGCCTCTTCTCTGCGGTGGAGAGATAGGAGCTGTACGGTCCACATCGTCCCTCTCTCTCTCTTGGCTGATCCATGACTTGCTGATGAAGGCTTTTTTTTATCAAGTTTGTTTATTTGAGCTACTGGCACTTTTTTCCTCTTCCTGCTCTGTAATCACTGTCTGTACGACTTCTGTTTGAACCCCCTGCATTGGTGCTTTCAGGATCTGAGTAGTTGACCGATCTATACAAAAAAAATAAGTATATACAGCATGTACATTTATTTGTCGTGTTCTGTGTACATCCGTGGTTCATCAGGTACACCGTGGCTGATATCCGCCTGTTTAAGCTCAGGCGGACAAATTTGAAAGTCGCCACACTTTGCATCCGTTGATGGATTATAGGAAATGTATCATAGCCTTCAAGTGTTTTCTATAATACAGCTTAGCATTATTCAATTTAGCTCGAGTATATCAGTTTTTCTGTTTGTGGAAATCCTGAAAAGTTGGATCAGAGGATTAGTGTGTGTGTGTGTGTGTGTGTGTGTGTGTGTGTGTGTGTGTGTGTGTGTGTGTGTGTGTGTGTGTGTGTGTGTGTGTGTGTGTGTGTGTGTGTGTGTGTGTGTGTGTGTGTGTGTGTCTTCAGGGCATGGCCCCGCTCCCATCCCCAGCCAATCAGGGAGAGACGCTCGGCGAGATCCATTCGGAGCGAGCTGGTTGTGTTCACGGCGTGCACCGTCGGGAGATTCGCCTCGCTCTGCCGGTTCGCCGTGTTTGTAAACATCATGGAACGAGGAGGAATATAAAATATTACATCTTGCGTTACCGTTAAACACCGTTTGCCAGGTTACCGCACTGCGAGGTGCAGCTGGGGATGAATGGAGGCACAGGTTGTGGGGGAACGCAGAGCGTCATTAGTTATACGGGGGGGGGGGCTTCAAACATAAAGGTGCAATTGTATTCACTCTGCTATGCCTTCTATCTCGCCTCAGATTGGCCTTTTATTTTTGTATTGTTTTGTGGGGGGCGGAGAGAGAGAGAGAGAGAGAGAGAGAGAGAGAGAGAGAGAGACAGACAGAGAGACATACAGAGAGAGAGACAGAGAGAGAGACAGAGAGAGAGACAGAGAATGCGTTCATGTCTATGTCACACAGAATAGTTTAGTTGGTACTTGACTGCGCTTTATTAAGACAAAAATATCGACCCCTGGTCTTTGTTTCAACTCAATTTCATCATAGCTTAAAATCCTCTTTTCTTATTCATTTCTGCAGACCGTTCGCGCCTCCAAAGACGCCCCAGAGAGCAGTAGCTACTCGGTCTGAGGTTTCACAGGAAATGTGGAATATATGATGGGCTTCTCTGTTCAGTCCTTTCCCTGGGACACAAAGAAAATAGGACCTTTTCTGATCAGCATGAGCCCGTTTTCATTTTGCATCTTTCAGTTTTGTTTGACACACAGGATCTTTGATATCCTGTGTTGTCTGTATCTCAGGGTTCCCATTATAAAAAGAGAATGTTTGATATGTGCCACCCTGTCAGTGAGTCTGTCTGGTCACTATGGCCACGCACGCATCAGTCAACAGAACACACGGAATAAGGGATGACTTGATAAACTTCCTTCCCCGTCTCCCTGACTCCCAACTTTATTGTGTGCTGGTTGGTACTGTACTGTTAGTGATGTGCTTGGGTCAATGCCACTCTTGTCTCTTTCTTGTTGTCGATTTCCAATGCGCCTCTTTCCTCTTTCCAGGTATTCCCCTGTAGACCAAGTGAATCCAGTAAGAGGAGCTTGGCTTTCTTATTGTCAATGTTGCTTTCTCTATCTCTGGCATGTTGTTTTAAGTTGTATACCTACCTACCTACCTACCTACCTACCTACCTACCTACCTACCTACCTAGCTACCTACCAACCAACCCGGTCTCACAAAAATATGTGACATATGACACTGTCACGTTATTTTAATCTATTGTTCGTGATCAGGGACACGTATTTTCGAAATTTTCGTGTCAAAAAACACCATTTTCAAACTGTCATGGCAACGCCTGCTTGGACACTGGACTTGCGAGGCATTGTCTGTCATAACTAACAATATGACAGCTTTTGGCCAACCGTTTCTACTTTTGCCTTTGATTCTGATAAATTGTAACAATTCACGGATATATTAAATGCAGGTGCGCTGCTCTGTAGGCAAACCGCGAAGGAAACAAGGGTAGCTGCTTCATCTGTTCATTTTAGAATGGTATGTCTTGATGTTTATTGTACCTAGCCATCTATTGTCTTGTTCTTGGCTATGTGAATGAAAGTCCGCGTCGATGCCTCGCAAGTCCAGTGTCCGAGCGGACGTTGCCATGGCAGTTTGAAAATTGCTTTTTGACACGAAAATTTTGGAAACACGTGTCCCTGATCACGAACAATAGATTAAAATAACGTGACAGTGTCACATATTTTCGTGAGACCGGGTTGTACATACATACATACATACATACATACATACATACATACATACATACATACATACATACATACATACATACATACATACATACATACATACATACATACATACATACATACATACATACATACATACATACATACATACATACGTGTTGTAATTTTCAAAGATATACTTTTTTTGTGAATGGGGAGCATAAACCTTTAAAAAGCAGACAAATATTATGCCTAGTAAGCATTTTAATATAGTATTGGTGATTTCTCTTGAATTGGTGAGTTCAATGAAAAGCCCAGATCTTCTCTAAAAGAAAGATTGCACAGGAGGGAAGTACAAGCAAGTTGTTTACAGCCAGCATCTGTGCAGCTGCCGAATAGGGTTTACCGAACAGGTCCGATCCAAGCCTGAGTCTCTGAATACCATTCCTCATGCACTCTTTGATTTTACATTCTCTTTATGGTGAATAATACAGGTTGCACTCATGTCTGTGCCTTCGGTCTGTCACTTTGATCCAGGTCATTTTAAGTCTTGATCGGCTCCTCTCCATTTTAAAAAAGGAGGTCTATGATCTCCACAGAGCTAACATGGTTAAATAAAGTCTTTGGCTCGATGGTAGAGTTAGCTTTTGAAAATGTTAGGGCTTTGGACAGCGATATGACTCAGATTAGTTTGGTCTGGTTTGGCAGCTCAGGGATGAAACCAAGAGGTCCAAAATCCCTGAATCATCTGCTATTCAGCTAGTGTTTACTAAAGCACACACACACACACATGCACACACATTTACGGTAAATAGATAAAGCAGCGAGAAGTAGGAATTTTGCTTTAGGATAACGTATTTGCCTGATAGTAAACTGAACAAATGGATTGCGGGTGGGAAGTGGGTCAAATCCATTAGTGATGTCCCGGTTGGTTAACTGATTTTTGCTGTTGGTAATCACCTCTTAATGGAAATGTATGAATCACAAAGCTCACCTCCTCCATACTGAGAAGGCTGGCCTACATCAAAGCCTGTCAGCAAGCAGTAGGAAGACAATTTACATTTGGGTGGCATACATACATGAGCACACAAAAAAATTAGTGCGTGTGTGTGTGTGTGTGTCTTTGTGTCTGTGTTTGTGCTTTTATGTGTGTATGTGTCCGTACATGAGTGTACATGTACGTGTGTGTGTGTGTTTCTGTGCGTGCATGTGAATATATACTGTACTTGCACACACAAATAAATTATCTATGTGTGTGTGTGTGCATGTGTGTGCATACGTTTGTTTGTGTGTGTGTCTGTGTCCTGGCTTTTATGTGTGTATGTCTCCGTACATGTGTGTGTGTGTGTGTGTGTGTGTGTCTGTGTCTGTGTGTGTGTGTGTGTGTGTCTGTGTGTGTGTGTGTGTGTGTCTGTGTCTGTGTCTGTGTGTGTCTGTGTGCGGATGCATTCAGGGCACGCACCCCTGCACCCGTCCCCCCCCTCCCATCCCCAGCCAATCAGGGAGAGACGCGCGGCGAGATCCATTCGGAGCGAGCTGGTTGTGTTCACGGTGTGCGCCGTCGGGAGATTCGCCTCGCTCTGCCAGTTCGCCGTGTTTGTAAACATCATGGAACGAGGAGGAATATAAAATATTACATCTTGCGTTACCGTTAAACACCGTTTGCCAGGTTACCGCACTGCGAGGTGCAGCTGGGGATGAATGGAGGCACAGGTTGTGGGGGAACGCAGAGCGTCATTAGTTATAGGGGGGGGGGGCTTCAAACATAAAGGTGCAATTGTATTCACTCTGCTATGCCTTTCGTATGCCTTTGTTGTTTTCCTCCGTACTCGGTGTGTGAGTGCACGAGAGTGAGAGTAAGTGTGAGTGAAAGTGTACGGAAAAGATTGTGTGACCGCAGATGTGTTTTTTTGGGGGGGGGGGGGGTTTACCTGCTGGCACTGACTCACCTGTTCAGAGTCCACCTCGACTCTGCATAGCCACCCTCCCCCTCTGGCCACCATTGTACACTGTATTGTATTGTGTTGTGTTGTATTGTATTATAGTACCTAACTGTGTAGCAACTGCAGTGGCTGCTATCAATGCTGAAACACGGGGAATTGGTTAGCCTAGCGATTGTTGTACTTGCACTTGGTTCTATGAACATCCTTACTGTACCGATAGCGATATATTGTTGCACTTCTTATGACAAATGTACTTATTGTAAGTCGCTTTGGATAAAAGCGTCTGCTAAATGCCCTAAATGTAAATGTAAATATAATACCGGCCAGTAATGGCCGCCATAGTTGTTGGGAAAGGAGGGGTGAATCTGCAACCTTGCCACTAGATGCTACTAAATTCTTCACTTAACTTTTAATATATCATTGGTCATTTCTTCTTCTTCAATGAGTGAGTTCAATGGAAACATATCTGCTCTGAAGGAAAAGTGACACAGGGGAAAAGCCCTAGAGGGTTGTTTACAGCCAGCATCTATACAGCTCCTGAAAAGGGTTTAGGAAACAGGTCCAATCCAAGTCTCTCTGAATACCATTCCTCATACACGCTTTGATTTTACATTCTCTTTAAAAAGCTATGGTGAATAATACAGGTTGCACGAATGTCTGTGACTTTGGTCTGTCACTTTGATCCTGGTCATTTTAAGCCTTGATCTGGTCCTTTCTATATTTAAAAGGGAGGTTTATGATCTAACATGGTTAAGTAAAGTTTGTGCCCCGAAGGTAGAGTTTGCTATTTAAACATGGTTGTGCCTTGGACAGCGATGTGATTCTGTTATGTGTAGCCAGGCTTGGCAGCCCAGGGCTGAAACGAATCCCTGAATCATCTGCTATTCCGCTAGTATTTGCAAAGGCACACACACACACACAAATAAACACACACACTTTTAGTGAAAATAGATAAAGTGGTGAGAACTAGCAATTTTGTTTCAGGGTAGCGTTTTGGCCTTAAAGTCGACGTAATGAATGAATTGCGTGTGAAAGTTTTCTCCTGGTTGGTTAAGAGATTTTTGCAGTTGGAAATAACCTCTTGATAGAAAAATATGAATCCTAAAGCTAATTTTATCGTATTTTTCTTTCAATACCAGATTCATAAACACGTAGTTTTATTACATTGGTCTCCAATATTGGTATTGTTTGTGACAGACAGACAGGGAGGCCAACTGAGGTATTTCTGTGTTTTTCAAAGATTGTTTGAGTTTGAGCGCAGAGCAGCGCACGCCTCCCCACGAAACAACTTACAACCAAATGGTCCTGACGACACGTATAAATCACTATGCCTCTCTCTCGCTCTCTTTCTAAAAGAGGAATTTAAGCTATGATGAAATGGAGTTGAATAAACTACGCAACTCCTTTACCTCAAGCGAAACCATTTATATTCTCTCTCTCTCTCTCTCTCTCTCTCTCTCTCTCTCTCTTCTCTCTCTCTCTCCCTCTCTCTCTCCTCTCTCTCTCTCTCTCTCTCCTCGTCTGCGTCTCTCTCTCTCTCTCTCCTCCCTCTCGATCTCTCTCTCTCTCTCTCTCTCTCCCATCCCCCTCCCCCAGGTGGATGCCATCGTGACGCTGGGTGGTCTGGCGGGCCGTCTGGATCAGACCATGGCGTCGGTGGAGACCCTCTACCACGGGCTGTCCCTCACCCGCCTCCCCCTGCCCATCATCCAGGGCACCAGCCTGGCACTGCTGCTCAGACCAGTGAGAACCAAGCACCACCACCACCACCACCACGACCACTCCCACCACCACCACCGCCAACACCACCACAACCACCACCACCACCACCAAGCCCATGACCAACACCACCACCACTCCCACGACC
>OLKM01000135.1:393713-418713 GCA_900291075.1 Melanogrammus aeglefinus
CTCACTCTGTCTCTGTCTTACTGCTTTCTGTCTCTTTCTCCGTCTGTACGTCCGTCACTCACTCTATCTCTGTTTTACTGCTTTCTGTCTCTTTCTCCGTCTGTACGTCCGTCACTCAATCCGTCTCTTGCGTCCCTCTCATATTTAGTTTCATTCACGTCTGTGTCGCTAGTCCTATCTTTCATAGCCCAGCTCCAGTTGTCGTTATTCCAAAGGTGTTTTGTCATTTGCCGCTTCATACCTCCAAACCTCCCAATTAATCGTTGTTTGCCGAGGCTAAATTAAGCTTGTTTGTTAACGCGGCGGACCGTTTGAGACCAACGGAGGTGAAGAACCACCTTGGAGATGGCACCGGGCACACCACTTAACATTTTGTGTGGAGTCGCGCTCCAGTTAAGGAGGAGTGTTCACAACCTCTGTCCCGTGCTGCCCCGTTCTCCCAGACCCCGCAAGTGACCCCACCCGGTGAGGACGATGGTTGAATGGGTGGGGTTTGGGGTTAAACCCATGATGCACAGACGGAGTTCGAAGACCGAAGAATTTGGAGGTTATCTTTAGTGTTCCATGGCATTGCAAAGCTCAGCCAACACACATGTTAAATATATTAGCTTTATCCAATAATAATAATTAAGTTTAAAATAACGTATACCTGTATATCGTGGGTGTTGTTGTCATTTGATCATGTCTTCATTACATTTGAATCCATCACAACAGGTGTCAGTGATGTAGTATTTATTGAGTTGGCTCAAATGAAAACCTTTGTTATCCATTACTTAATCAGCTCACCCTTTACTAGCCAAAACGATGAATAAAGCACATGGTGAGTGTATGTTATCGTTGTATACGTTTTATTGCTAACAAGCTCGTAGCGGAACTGAGTCGTTCAACACATTCTATCAATGGCTGTTAACGATAGCCAGTACAATATATATCAAATAAGATATCAAAGCCAGGCTAGGCATTGCTAGCATATTGGTCTTCATTTCCTAATTTGAAATGCTTAATTTAAGCATTTGAAATATCCAAAGTGAATAAGGCTGCTTTTTTTTGGTAAGTTGTTAAGGTTTGAGGCGGTTGTTGAGGTGGTCTGCCTGTAATTGAGTTTCCCGTACTCCGGAGATGCTGCTGAATCGGGAAACCCTTATTTACAGCTCATCTGTTTTTCCTCTTCCATTCTCTCTAAATTCCTTCCCTATTTGTTTCCCCTCCCTCAACACCTGTACTAGTTTCGGAGCCATAATGAAGTGAGGGGGAGTAGGGGGGGTGAGGGGGAAAGGGGGGGGGGGGGGTGCCTGTTCTTCACCTCTGGAGGAACTAAGGGGGTGTCGAGAGGGACCCCTGCTTTGTTTACCTGCTGCCCTTGTTTACCTAATGAAGCGTAGAGGGACGTGTGTTTAAATGATAACGGGAGTCAACCGAGCAACTAACTCGTCCCACATTCAGTAGCGCCCACACAGTACAGGCAGAAATACAAATAGTATAACTCATAAGACACAGTGCGGTAATTGGGAGGGGGAGTGAGAATGGGTAGGGGAATGAAAACAAATAACAACCAATGAACAGGCATGGTTACATTGTGGCTTGTCTGCATTTAATGGTGTGTGGGTTTGAGGGTATGAGCTCATGTCCAGTAAAAGGTAACCCATAAACTCAAATTGGTTTTTTTTAAATCGTTATTAGTCTTCTTCTTTTTTTTTACTACTTCCGCACATTCTGAGGAACACTGAAACCGCACATAAACAGAACGCAGCCATGCGAACATCTCCATGACATTCCCAACAAAGCACTGCAACAGTTAACCCCCCCCCCTCTGGATCTGTGGCTTCAGGGTACAATTCAGGGGAGAGAGTGTGTGTTGAGGATGGTGTATGGCATGTTGAGTCCCTCCAACAATTAACAAGTTAATTCATGTTTAACTTGCGAAAATATTGCAGTCATCAACAATGCTTCATGTACTGTTAAAACACTGGCGCACCAACTAACAGGTTGCAACGTTCCGGGGATTGCACCAACACATGACATGTAAGCATTTATGAACGCTCGCTCACTCTACTTGTACCACACTCTCTCATTAATGGTTTGGCGCTTAAAGCGCATCGGAACTCCAACTCGACATGAGGCATCCGCGAGCCCACGTTTCTGAAAATCGCCTGACCTCTCTCGCGAGCTACGGGACGCGCGCTCTCTCTCGGACCACCTTGACCACCACGCACCAATGATGCTGCCTCGAGCTTTGGGACGCACCTACTGTATGACCTAGAACCTCGACTTTGTCAGTGCCAAGGTCTGGCTTATGTATTACTGTTGTTAGGATGTGTGTCTAGTGTGTGTGTGTGTGTGTGTGTGTGTGTGTGTGTGTGTGTGTGTGTGTGTGTGTGTGTGTGTGTGTGTGTGTGTGTGTGTGTGTGTGTGTGTGTGTGTCCAGGGGTCCCACAGAATAGAGGTGAACACAGGCCTGGAGGGGAAGTGGTGCAGCCTGATCCCAGTCGGCGGGCCGTGTCAAACACACACCACCGGGCTCAAGTGGAACCTGAGTGAGTGAGATGCACACACACACACGGACGCACACACACGTGCACACACGCACACACACACACACACAGACACATGGCTCACATGTCATCCCTATACACATGCATGTGCTATAGCTGCCTTCAGACTTTGAGCTGTTTTGAATATATGGAAACTGAAGCACTGAGGTAACCCCCCCCCGTACAAACTTTGTCGCAAAGTTTTAAAAGTATTTTTCAAACTGGTATTTTTCACACTGGAATTGAGTTCATTCACCAATAGTGATTTTAACAACTTGGCTCAGAGGAAGGCTGGAAGAACTAAAGAATTTAAGTACTAGACTCTGGGCAACATGGCTGTCAGCTCTAAAAAGACTTCAGAATTCAAATAGCGCCCAACATCCGGCAGTGACGTTTGTTTAGAAGGGTCCAGTCGGTGTCACCCTTCAGCCAGAGTGTGGGACTTGTTATGTCGGGAAAAATTTGACAATGTTGCTTGCCCATCGTACCTAACCCCCCCCTCCCCATCCACCCTGAGGATCCGGGGGGTCTATCCCTGTCGTAATCCCTGCGCCCAGCTGTGATTTTAATTAGTTGGCAGGGACCAACCTCTTCACAGACACACCGTCTGTCACAGGTGTTACATAATGTGGCCTCCATTCCGTGTGTGTGTGTGTGTGTGTGTGTGTGTGTGTGTGTGTGTGTGTGTGTGTGTGTGTGTGTGTGTGTGTGTGTGTGTGTGTGTTTATGGTTCGTGTGTATGTGTCCTCGTGTGTGTCCCTGTGTGTGTCTGTTTATAGTTTTGTTTGTGTGTGTCCCTGTGTGTGTCCCGTGTGTGTGTGTGTGTGTGTGTGTGTGTGTGTGTGTGTGTGTGTGTGTGTGTGTGTCGTGTGTTGTGTGGTATATGGCTGTGTGTTTGCTTGTGTGTTTGCGTGACGTGTGTGTTCATTAACAGGCAGGGTTGTTGACCTGCCTAAATGCGCTGTATATTTACTCTGCACACCTGTTGTAATTGTAATGAGCATGAATTCATACATTACAATCCTATGTAGATTAGCTTGGTTAGTAGGATACATAATTAATCACATGGATAATTAGGAAGTCTAGAATTTATGATTTCCCCGTGGAAGGAATCGACTCAGTATGCCGAAAAAACAACTCATTCTGGAAAATATGAAAGGAACTCTTTTACTTTGTCATAGTTGTCTTTGCTAAATGCTCTGTTTTCTCGAACGTGGGCGTACAAAGTGTTTCTGTGTGTACATGTATATCTTTGCTGACACACAACCTGCACTTGAAGCTTAGGTTTGTGTTCTTGGCTGTGATTATGTGCTCCAATGTGTGTACGTGTGTGTGTGTGTGTGTGTGTGTTTGTCGTGTTTGCGTATGTGCGTAATGCGTATGCATACAGTATTCGCAAACAGGATTTCTATGCGTGTGTGCTTCATCTTTCTCGTGTGTGTGTGTGTGTGTGCGCATGTGCATGCGTGCATGTGTGTCCGTATGTGTGTGTGTGCGTCTAATCTGTAGGGTGGGTGGGGGGGGGACTTCATCAGTTTTTGTGCCTGTGTGCAAATATCTCTATTCTATTTGATTCAGCGTGTCTGGGGAGCCCGCCGAGAAGAGTGCTCTTAAGCTGCTCTTGTGTGACACCCGGGCTCTTCAGAAGTCCATTGAAACGTTCCCCGCCCACACTCGCGGTTCAAAGGAACGCCGCCATGATGAAAAAATATACAACGCGACCATAAAGAAGTTTGTACGCTGACAGCTATTACCCTCTCAGGAGATTCCCCCCCGAGCTTGTTTAAAACTCACTTTAAAGAATGAAAACTCTCGCTCGCACCCTTCATGTTGTTTTGATCCTCGCAAAGAGTGTGGATTTGGGGATGAGTCTACATTCTCAGTGACTAACCCCCCTCTACTTCCCCAGCCCCCCCACCCACACACCCACCCTCCGTGCCTTAGCTGGTACTTGAGAGAGGTTGCGGCTTACAGTGTAACTGCCACATCGACTACGGTGCGACGCAACCGAATGAAAGCCTCGTATTTATACCCACGTGTCTCGCTTTCAACGTTAAACCGTCGCGGGCGGCGACGACACGTAGTCTTTCGCTGCTCTGCGCGTCTGCTCTGATCGCTGAGAAGTCACAGCAAGCCAGCCACGACTCTGGGGGGGGGCAGAATAGCTGGAAATAATGAGCTGCTACCGTTTAGCACAAGCAAACAGATTTCAACCGCGCCTGTCAGTTATTTTTTTTAACCTGACAACTGGGCCTTTTTCTAACGATATCGATATCTGTATATCCTTATGTAGATATATATATATACTTTTTGCAGAGGAAGACATCATTATTTGGAAACGGCTGACAGGCATCATCGGCATATCTGGGGCAGCAGTAGCTCAGGAGATAGAGAGGGTTGGCTGGTAACCACAGGGTTGCTGGTTCGATCCCCGGTTCCTCCTAACCTCCTGGTCCCGACGAGCTGGCTGTCGCCTTGCATGGCTGACATCGCCGTCGGTGTCTGTGAGCGTGTGCATGAATGAGTGAATATTGTAAAGCTGCTTTGGATAAAGGCACTATATAAATGCAGTCTTAAATTGACCATTTGTATCTTAGCGCCGGTATGATCATCGCCGGAACCGAGACGTTGACGGCTGAGTGACGTTTGACTCTTCCCCCAAAAAATAAATAAATGAACACAACAACAGAGGCAGAAATGCTGCACTTCTCTTCCGTAGAGTCGTATAGGTCATATCTTAGGGGGGTGGGAAACGCAGCCAAACTGCATCACGGTTGTCGTTGTTTACTTCCTTTAATGGCGGGAGTGCGGTGGCGTTACGGTCGTTACCGCGTAACGAGGTGTGGTGCGCCACGTACTGATGCCGCCGCCGCTACCCCCCCCCATGGCGGGGGTCCGCTGCGAGTTCGGACAAGGCCGATAACGAAGTGCCTTCGACGCACTAAAATGGGAAGGGGAGGGGGGAGGAGATGAGACGAGGGGCGCGCGTCCCGGCTGCCGCTGTGTAATGAGGACAGCAGCAGTGGGCTAATGAGACACCCAGGTGGAGCGAGAGACGGGTGGAGTGGGGGGGCCGGTGGGAAAACACACTTGGCAAGCATGACATTGCATCTCTCTCTCTCTCTCTCTCTCTCTCTCTCTCTCTCTCTCTCTCTCTCTCCTCTCTCTCTCTCTCTCTCTCTCTCTCTCTCTCCTCTCTCTGCCTCTCTCTCTCTCTCTTCTCTCTCTCTCCTCTCTCTCTCTCTCTCTCTCTCTCTCTCTCTCTCTCTCTCTCGCCCCCTAGCATTCCTATTATATTTTATAAGTCCCTAACATTTCGTTTCAAAAGGAAAGAAGTGCGATGGAACAGGTGTGAAGAGGCCTCGTTCCACAGCGCCTCATCGCCCCCAGTCCCAACCAATCATCTCATGCATAATTGATTGTCCCCCATACTATTCTACACACACCATAGGTTAATTTACATTCGGGTAGATTCAATACGATACCCATGGGTATCATGATGAACGGACATCCGAATGTTTCCCGAATTGCCCTTTTGAGTTCAAATCAATTTGGCCGAATGAAACCGCTGGCTGGCCCACCTATCTGCCCCTGCTATCTGCGTGCGCTCGGACTGGGAGCTCACTGCATATGACTATATATACTGCATATGAGTCTTCCACAAGAATAGGCAGACCTACCGCTAAAGCTAGCGAGCTAGTCGTGCGCTTTGGGGCGAATGCTTGTGGAGGAATGGCTTAGCTGTATTTTTTTTTTCGGTTGGACGCTTTCAAAATCAAGCTCAGGCTATCTGGTTTCTGCATATTGCCTGGCATAGCTTCAACACAAATGCTATTTCTTAATTAATTTCGGTAAAAAAAAAAAAACATTTTGTCGGTAGGACTACAGGTTTCATTGTTAATAATGTCACATCCTCTCCTTAGCATAATGTCATATAACTCATCCAAGGAAGTCATTCAGCTCACCCCTTACCTCGGGGGGCTGTTTTAATGATCCCACCGGGACTAGACTGTAACCTCTCATCTCTCCTGTAGCGCACGGACGAGAGATGGAGACATTAGAGAGGGACATCGAGAGAGAGAGAGAGACATAGAGAGAGAGAGAGAGAGAGAGAGAGAGAGAGAGAGAGAGAGAGAGAGAAGAGAGAGAGAGAGAGAGAGAGAGAGAGAGAGAGAGAGAGAGAGAGAGAGAGAGAGAGAGAGAGAGTGACTTAGAGAGACATAGAGAGAGAGAGAGCGCGGGAGACTTAGAGAGAGAAAGAGAGAGGGATGGCTTAGAGAGAAGGAACTTGACGGGGGGAACGTGGGGGGTGAGAAGATGTGTGATGGAATGACAGTAGAGGAGATGGAGAGAGAGAGAGAGGAGAGAGAGAGAGGGAGAGAGAGAGCGTACAGAGATGACAGCCATGTTGTTTATTTGTTGTCGCTGGAGGATGACGCACAGCAGGAGTGTTCAAAGATTAGGTTAACAGGCCGCAAAAGTTTGTGCTTTAACATATGCACAACACAAACACACAGGGTTTTAATTGTGTGTGCGTATGTGCACACACAATTAGAGTGCATGTGTGTGTGTGGTTGTGTGTGTGATTGGATGCTTGCATGCATGTGTGTGGTTGTGTGTGTGATTGGATGCGCGTGTGTGTGTGTGTGTGTGTGTGTGTGTGTGTGTGTGTGTGTGTGTGTGTGTGTGTGTGTGTGTGTGTGTGTGTGTGTGTGTGTGTGTGTGTGTGTGTGTGTGTGTGTGTGTGGGCACGGGAGGATTTTATTTTGTATGTTCCCTATTTTTGTTTTAAGAAAAGTTATTTTCTTCCCTGCGACGGATTTCAGAGTTGCAGGCTATTTGAAGAAACATTATTCTTTGCTGAACCTTAGATAGCGGCCATTTTGTCACCCGCCCTCACCCCTGTGGTTCTGCAATGTGCCGTCTCCCTTATTATTGTACTTGTTGTTGTATTTATCTGATGATATCCTGTGGTGTACCAAAATAGATGGTCCCATTCCTGCTTTGGTCTAGACATTCGTATTGCTTACCCACATACACACAGCACATCCAATGATACTACAGTATATGTCCGACAGTATATATTTGTATAGTCTTGTCGAACGGTAACTGACATTTTTCGTATTTTCAGACTATATATATATATACACACACATATATTTATGTATTTCTGTCTAATGGTAGACAACCGTCATATTTTCAGTACACACACACACACACACACACACACACACACACACACACACACACACACACACACACACACACACACACACACACACACACACACACAGTCTTGTCTGACGTAACAGACACCGGTCATATTTTCCGACCATACTGTATTAATATATATACACATACATTTCAATCAACCTCTATGGCCCTGACTCAAGCAGTTCGGCTCACCGTATTCCTCTTCCCCTCAAAGAAATACGAGAGCAATCCAGTGTGCTCTGACTAAGCAAATGACTGCCGACCCTGACTCAGGACCCATTCCCGCCGCCACTACTGCAGTGAAACGGCCACGAGGTTAAGGGCTGCCAATTGGCTGTTCCCAGATTTAAAACGTCCACTCAGAGTCAGGATGGAAAGGTCTGCAGATTGTAGGGACTCTAATTCCCTCCAATGATTAGGAATTAATGGTATGGTATAGCACCTTTTCAACCTACCGCTTCCACTCAAAGTGCTTTTCATTCAAGGCTATGCATTCAGCCAGACGTACACGCGCACACACACACACACACACACACACACACAGACGCACACAAAAAAAGGGCTCCTGTCCAAAACAGGCTAAGGAGAATATTTCAGTCAGTTTGGCCTTGTACTACAACAGTGTATGTAAGGTTTGACCTTGGGGGTGGAGAGCTTCAGAAACATGAACCAGAACCCAAACTGGAACACTACACCATAGAGAGTGGATGACTCTCTATAGAAAGTCACTATAGAGAGAGTGGCTAACGCCTGAGACAGGAGTCACAGTCTGTAGTCAGCCAGCATGGACACGCAGTGCACTTTTTAAAGGAGTTATAGTAAGTTGTTGTCTCTCTTGATATCTCAAGGTGACATCCGTAATGAGGAATGTTGATGAATGGAAATGCATTGCATAACATCACATGAAATCCATTTAATCCTATGGATCACTGCTTTGGGGACTTTCCCTTCAGGGGTTACTGCAGGCGCTGGAGTGAAGTAGGGTTAGGTTATTGCACATGAGTAAAGATTTGTCATGGCCCTGTTGTTGGTCCATGAGGTCATTTTGTTTATCAGCAGTTTGACATCACAGCCAAGATTGCCATTCTTTGAAGAATGGATAAGATGGGGAAAAAGAAGAGGTAAATATACAAACAAAAATATCTGGTCAGTGGATTATTATTCAATGCATTCTTCAAGGTTGTGATTAAAGGTAGTGTGAACTGAATACTGAATAATTGTAATGTCTGTGTGTGTGTGTGTGTGTGTGTGTGTGTGTGTGTGTGTGTGTGTGTGTGTGTTGTGTGTGCGCGTTTGTGTGCGTGTTTGCTTGTGTTGTGGTGGTTACCATTCGCTTGAAAAATAGGAGAATAATCATTTCATACTATTTGTGTTTCCCATTATTTATGGGCCGCCTGTCTCAGTCAAGCATTCAAGATATTTATCCATTCATTCATTCATTCATTTACACATTCTCATTCATGCACTCCGAGCCGCGCTCCCTCAGAAAACTCTTCCAGCGGCCTCACAAAAGCGTGCCGCATGCAATGGAAGGCTAATTCTCCCCGTCTGGCAGACAGATAACAGGAGCCAGAACACTATCACCCGCTACAGTCACCAACATTAGGTTGGCAGCTGTTTGAATTTCATGCCGCCATGGTTCGGTTCAGACCTTCCCTGGGAACTCTCAAGTCGTCTTTATATTTCCCCCCCCCCCTCCCCAACATTTGCGCTGGCTTCTGTTGTTCTCTGCTGCTTTTAATGCATTTATGTTTTCTCCTTTCCTCCGAGGTATAGACATCGTTTCATGTATCTGATCCAACGCACGGCTCCAGCGATGCATGCTTTGTCTTGACATAATAAATTACAGCCTTAATCATTTATCCAGTGTCTCGCGGTGGTGCCATGAAGCGCCACGCTCATATTTTTCTAATGGTTTTATCCCTTCTACCTGCCTAGCTCCTTCTAATTATGTATTGATTCATTATTATTATTCCTTTCATTTGGGTTGTGCGTGTAGCCTGACAAAACAGCCAACGTATCCGTTCCTGTCGCTTTGAGTTGAGATCCGAGGCTCAACTTGGGTTGCCAAAGCCTGCTGTAATTCCAGTTAACTTCTCAACTGACCACGTGAAGCTACGCTATGCTAGGCTAGGCTAGGCTAGGCTAGGCTAACCGGCTAGCCAAATCTCGAAAGTCTGGGAGACAATTAGCGTCGCGCTACGTGCCCTTGACTTCTTGTGTTTCCCACCTCCTGCTAACTCGCTCTTTGTCTTTGCCCCGTCCTTGGTGCAGCTCACTGAGAATGACTGGCACGGAACCACCCACTGCAAATATTCTCCGAGACATTAATCTGGCATAAAGGAGGGTGTCATTGAGTCTCCATAATCCTCAAAGCAAAAGTGGGGCGACCCAATCGAAATCAGTGACCCGCAGGAGCAAAGAAACTTAGTGAATAAAGTTTTTGTGTGTGTGTGTGTATGTGCATGTGTATGTGTGTGTGTGTGTGTGTGTGCGCGTGCACAAATGCAGTGTTCTTCGAAGAGCATGTTTACATAAAATCAGTTGTGCTATTTTGGACGGACCCATTTCCTACATGTGGCAGCGTTTTGACACCCCGGTAGAAAACGATGTCAGCGATCAGCAGGGGGTGCGGCCTGACCTTTTGATATGAGACGCGTGTCCGTGTTCCTGAGTGCGTCCACATACTCACATGCTCATTATATGGCTCATGAAACAAACGTGACAAGGTCATAACGATGGGAGCGCACACACCCCTGCCGCATCACCACATGGGCCCCGTCCACATGAAACACACACACACACACACACACACACACACACACACACACACACACACACACACACACACACACACACACACACACACACACACACACACACACACACACACACACACACACACACACACACACACACCTGGGGGAGCAAACAGGGATTTGTGATCAATTAGTCGCACAAATAGGCGGGCGTCACAGGGGGGGAATGAGTGTGCCCCCCCGTCTCTCACACCAGGAGGGGGTATTTAACCGACAGGAAGCTCGCTGGGATGGTGGCGGTGACGGTGGCCGGGGATTTGAACAGCAACGTACCAAAGACACGTTCGCCAGAGGCTACCGATTGCACTTTTCCATTGCCATTTTCGGACCGCAAAGCAGTCTGAAAAGAGAGCGCCGTTTCTCAAACATGGTCGACTCCCAAAACAAGCGTGTCATCAGTTAACGCCACACCTTCACGCGGGGAGCCCTATTGTTATGGAGATGGGAACCCAAGCCTGGCCAGGCTGCCCCACAGTGCCCCAAACTCCAAGCCAAAGCCCGGCTAGCACATTGGTATGGGTAAGGGGCCCCACTAGTCGCTCTTCAAAGAACAAACCTGTTTCATGTTTGCTCATGTGGGAGATTGCTTGCCAGCGCAAAGATTTCAAGAGACGACCGATGTGATCCGACGTAGCAGCCGGTCGCTAGCGGGATCCTCCCGTAGCGTGTTCAAAAGGAAGGCGAACCGACACACTCACACCTAACATACATACAGTAGTTGACCGCGTGATCGCTAGTGACTGGGATTGCGGCAGCACGGTGACCCGGAGCCCTTGTAAAGATTCGGTGTTCGGTTCAAAAAACGTTTCAACACATCAAAACACCTGCCCGCCGGCGGAACAGGCTGTCACTTTCAGGCGCGCTATTCCGCCGTCCCCTCCCCGGCAGGGTGCCTCTTTTATCCCCCGAACCCATCCAAAGCGCGCCTGTTGCTTCTGTGATCGTTGCTGGTTCAGTGGTGGGGAGGGGGGCAGCGGGGCTGGAGGTAGTTGGGGGGGGGGGGGGGTGTTGTGGACTATCTATCATGCAAAGCGAGCTTGAAGGAGCAGAGCGCGGGGCCCATCCGCTGATGATGAATTGGGTCGTAATGCCAGACGCCGTCCGCAAAAGGCGCTCCACATAGTCTGACGGCGGGGCTAACGGATATGATTGAAAACACGGTGGCGGCGGCGGCGGCGGGCTGCCACGGTGTATGCAGGCGCCGTCACTCATGTTCCCCCCCAGTGTTTAGGCCCCCCCACACACACAGGGGGGACACTGCTTTGTTTGTTTTTGTTGCTTGATTCGTTTAGACAATGAATCGATTTTGAGCGGCTCACCTGTGTGTGTGTGTGTGTGTGTGTGTGTGTGTGTGTGTGTGTGTGTGTGTGTGTGTGTGTGTGTGTGTGTGTGTGTGTGTGTGTGTGTGTGTGTGTGTGTGTGTGTGTGATTTGCATACACGCACACACAAGGGAACTCAAAACTGCACCATGGGCCAACGATGGTGTGTGTGTGTGTGTTTGCGTGCGCGCGTGCGCGCGTGCAAGTAGGCAGACTGAGATTGCAGCCAATCCAGAACAAAAGGGTCCCATGTTGTCAGGTTGAATGGTGAGTGTGTTGAAATGGGCCTTTATGTTCCTGCCTGAGCCTTCTCTCTAGAGCGACACACACACGGACTCGTTTTCACACGAGGACCCGCTGAAGCCCTCGCCTGCTCGGAAAGCTTTCCTTTCCAGAATTTTTTTAAACATAACATTAATAATCATTTTGAAACAAAAACTGCTTAATTTCAATCTTGTATTATGCAGTGTAGCTGTGCTTGTCCCTTTTGCTAGGAGTGACTGTATCCCTGTTTGCTGTTAAGTGTATTAATGTCACTGGGCACTCATGAGTGTTGCGATTCAAGATAATAGCTGCAAATTCAAAGCAGATACGCACACAACGTTATTGTTGTTTCTTCAAAGTTAACGCAATTACCGTGATAATGACTGGTTTTGGGAGGCGACGATTGGGTGAATGAAACAATGACACTAATTCCTTCTTTCATTCGCATGACTATTTATTTGACAAATATTTGTGTTTAATTGCCAGTTGTTGAATAGTTTATGCCTTTGTTTATTGTCTGTCTTCCGCAGCAGTTGCTTAATAGCTGGTTCCGGGTTTCCATTGCGGTACGTTAAACAGCAAATGAGTGCGTAAGGTTAAGTGTGTGTGTGTGTATGTGTGTGTGTGTGTGTGTGTGTGTGTGTGTGTGTGTGTGTGTGTGTGTGTGTGTGTGTGTGTGTGTGTGTGTGTGTGTGTGTGTGTGTGTGTGTGTGTGTGTGTGTGTGTGTGTGTGTGTGTGTGTGTGTGCGTGTGCGTGTGCGTGCGCCTGTGTGGGCCTGTGAGAATGTATGTGTCCATGTCCGTGTGTACGTTTATTCGAGTGTGCATAAATGCACATGCGAGTACACCCTTCGTGCATGAGAGTGTGTGTATGTGCGTTTGTGTGTTTGTATGTGAACAGTGCTGGTCTGTCACTGCCTCTGCTGTGTCTTGGACGTAAGCCGCATGGGCTGTTGGGCTCCGCCAGTAATCCTCCACTTGTTGATGCGGGGTTGATGTGGTTTCATCTACCAGCGCAGTCACATGGCGACAGGGATTAGGATTTGGAGGCGAGCCCTTACTTGAAATATTGGCTAATTAATTTCCAAATAATTGATACCGCAGAATCGGAAGTCAGCACTGTTTAATCGGACACGCACCCACGCACATTTCCATCAGCTTGATTTGCTTCTGCATGCCACACTTTGTTCTTAGCTCAGTGCTTTTGGGTGTCGAGGGATGCGCATTTACACAACAATATCCTCTGATTTTCTCCTTGGAAGGTTATTCCCCAAAACAGCAGTACCACAGTGTGTGTGATTGGATGTGTGTGTGTGTGTGTGTGTGTGTGTGTGTGTGTGTGTGTGTGTGTGTGTGTGTGTGTGTGTGTGTGTGTGTGTGTGTGTGTGTGTGTGTGTGTGTGTGTGTGTGTGTGTGTGTGTGTGTTATATTTCGCTGCATCACTATGTTTGTTACTTAACACAGACCATAACAAAAGAAATATGGACAACCTGTCATAGGTGTCCCCTCAGAGCCTGTCAGAGTGTGTGTGTGTGTGTGTGTGTGTGTGTGTGTGTGTGTGTGTGTGTGTGTGTGTGTGTGTGTGTGTGTGTGTGTGTGTGTGTGTGTGTGTGTGTGTGTGTGTGTGTGTGTGTGTGTGTGTGTGTGTGTGTGTGCCTCTGATTGTGCCTGCCTGCATGTGTTTGTGTGTTTTGCGTGCATGTGCGCATGAGTTTGGCTGTGCGTGTGGCTGGGTGCAAAAGTGACAAAAAGATAGTTATAGAGAGAGACAGAGAGAGTTGTACAGATCAAGGACAATGGCTGTCGGGCTTGTGAAGAGAGAGACTGTGAGCAAGGGATCCTCGTTTAGTATGATGTGTCAAAGCCCACTCAAGTGCTCCAGAGGGCAACCTCGCCCACCGCAAACCTGTCTGTCTGTCTGTCTGTCTGTCTGTCTGTCTGTCTGTCTGTCTGTCTGTCTGTCCGGCTCCCTCTCCCTCTCCCTCTCCCTCCCTCTCTCCCTCTTTAATGTATTGTGATTTCTTCCTACTTAAAGCCCTGTGAATAGTCTTCTGTTTGAATACTGCTTCCACATAATGCATCATGGGATATTTTACTGCCGATGTTCCCGCATAATAGGTCCTCAAGAGAGTTGTACAACAGTGAAACCCTTAATCAACTAAATACACCATATCCTAAGCTAATAAAAACTTTGTTTGGCCACATCGCCCCTGAGAAACACTGGGGAAGTTTCTACACTACAATGTCTCCCTATAATGAGAAATCATTCCTGTTTAATTACCAAACAATGGTCAAATAACCATCATAACTAACAATGCAATGCCCCTATGCCTCCAAATGGAGGCGGTCATTGTGATGTGACAATCCCCCGATATGAATAAACTTGCCTTGCATTTGCATCAATCTCTCACTAAAAATTGTAAAATGTTTTTATGCGGGTCCCTGTGAAATAGAAATCCTCCAAACTGGCACTAGGACTTGACAGGGTACACATCATTGTATTTAAGTTAGAAATACAAATTTACACATAAAAACTGGGGTGTAACAGGGACTATGACAAGCAATTGTCCTATCAAGAAGGGTTAGAGGGATGTAATGAAAGTTAATAATTAATTTAAATCCCAATATCAAACTTCCACATTCTGATCCAATTGAAGTCATAAAATCCATCCCAACTCAATACAACAGTGCCCTGTTGAAAAGTGCTAACTGTCCAAAACAATTGTAATTAAATTTAAATGAAGATTTCAAACTGGCAATCTCATTACCAAGACTTCATTTCAGTATAAATTATTTAAGATTCTCTTGTGCCTAATCTAAAAATAGAATCACACACACACACACACACACACACACACACACACACACACACACACACACACACACACACACACACACACACACACACACACACACACACACACACACACACACACACACACACACACACACACACACACAGCCTTTATTACTCGACCAGAATATGAAATGTTTTATACCACAGATGTTTTGTTCATAATTTCTGTTGGAGCAAGTTAGGGAGGAGGGAGTACTTGATCTGGCGGCGGGGCAGATGGATGTATCTGCTCATAGATCTTGTCAGCGCAGGTCCCAACCGCCGTCCCCGCAAGTGGTTCGCGCAACTTCTCCCTTCTCTCCCTCCGCCCTTCCATCTCCATGCCCCCTTCAGAGGCAATTGGGGCATCCAACCCCCATTCTCCCTTGGCTTTCTCGCTCCTCCTCCTCCTCTCCTGTCTCCCCCCGTCTCTCCATCCACCTTCCTCCTTCCTCTCCTCTGTCTGTCACCTCCCATCCTCCTTCTCTCCTCCTCCTCCTCCTCCTCCTCCTCCTCACTCCTTCCTCCTCCTCTCCTGTGTCTCGTCCTTCTCACCCCGTGCTCCTCCTCCTCCTCCATCGACCCAGCCCCCTCCTCCTCCATCGACCCATCCCCTTCCTCCTCCAACTTCTCCTCCTTCTCCTCCTCTGTGTCTCAGTCTCGCCATCCTCACCTCGTCCTCAGCTGCTCCTGTCCCCGTCTCCCCTCGTCCACCCTCCACCTCCTCTCCTGCTCCTCCTCCCACTCCTCCTGCCTCCGTCTCTCCAGACGCCCTCCTCTCCTCCACCCTCCTTCATGCTGCCCTGCACACTCGCTGTCCGCCCCCTTGCTAACGCTTTAATATCCCCCGTCTTGTACTTTCCACGTTGAGCTCGGGGAGAAAAATATATCTGTTCTGTCTTTTTTTCTCTTGACCTCTCGACTCTCCCTCGTTCAGTAGCTTTCTCTCCCCTTCCCTCCCCTCTCTCCCCTTCCCTCCCCTCACTCTCCTTCTCGCTCGTGCGCCCGCTCTGTCTTGTGCACCCTTCGCCTCCACCTACTCTGTCTCGCTACGCCTGGGCATCACCCCCCATCCCTCTGTGCACTCGACTTCACCTTTTTCATCTCTCCCTCTTATTCAATCTTCATTTTTCTCCTTTGCGCGCTCGCGCTCTCTCTCTCTCTCTCTCTCTCTCTCTCTCTTCTCTCTCTCTCTCTCTCTCTCTCTCATGAAGACGCCCCAGACAGAGTAAATGAACAGTGTATACTGTGTCAGTGGCGAGGTAAACTACCTTTTTATCGCTTTATTTATGAACCCTCAAGTGACTGACATCACACGCATCACCCACATGTGAGCCAAGGGGGGGGGGGGGGGAAATGAAACGGAAACCCTGATGTGAACCTCTCATGTTCCGCAGAGGGGGACCAACACACACACACACACACACACACACACACACACACACACACACACACACACACACACACACACACACACACACACACACACACACACACACACACACACACACACACACGCGGCCTCGCTCGTTTTGCATGATCCTGCGTTTTCCTCACCAGACATGAATCGTTTAAGTAACCTCAAGTTTTTCATCTGCGCTAGGAAAACGTCCAACATGTTCCGCCAGTGAACCAGGACCTCTACGCAACCTCTTCACCTCGAGTGAAACCACTTATCGGAACACTCTAGTATAGTTTGTCTTTTTTGTTACCCCTCTCTCACTCCCTCTCTCCACCCCCCCCCCCCCCCCGCAGTGCTCCCTTACAAGGTCAGGTACCCCTGTACCAAGCCGCGGCAGAGCGGTGATTGGCGCCTTGATTGCGCGGACAACAGCCCCTAGCCACTAGCTCCATAAACATTTAATGGGAACAGCCTATCAACGCCCAGCAGATGGGGCCAACGTTTGCTGGGCCCACGCCTCTACGCCTGGCTCACTGACCAATAAATAGCTGTTTCATAAAAAGGTGAATGTCAACCGCGGGGAAAGGACACTGTTCCTACATCACACAACCCGGTGACATGAAACAGATGAACCCAAGACACCCGCCGTGTCTCGTGATGAATGCTGCCAACACGGTTATGGTCTCGTTTCCTTTCTTCCTTCCATTTGATCGCCCGTTCATCCGTTCATTTGGCAACTAGTGAATTCACACATTCGTTCCTTGGTTGTTTATAAATTCATTAAATGATCCTTAGTTTGTTCATTCCTTCATTTGTTCTTTGCATTCATTCATTAATTCCTTAGTTCCTCTATTCATTTGTTCCTTAGTTCATCCATGGATGAATGTTCTCCTTAGTGAACACATGCATTCAGTGATCCCTAAGTCCGTTCCTTCATGCCTCCCAAAAGAGAGGCCAGATGGTGAAAGCACAATTCAGACCCTTTGGATGAGACTGCTTGATGAATCTCCAGTTTTCCAAAGCATTTATGTGTTCAGATGTTGTTTATTACCAACTCCAAGACAGCCTCGTCCAAACCACTTATTAGTAATAACTCTGCAACATTGACAGCTGCATATTGGCACCGCCCATAATGGGCTTCCGCTGTGTGTGTGTGTGTGTGTGTGTGTGTGTGTGTGTGTGTGTGTGTGTGTGTGTGTGTGTGTGTGTGTGTGTGTGTGTGTGTGTGTGTGTGTGTGTGTGTGTGTGTGTGTGTGTGTGTGTGTGTGTATCTGAAGAGACTAATAAAGCTTTAAAGTTTCTGCCTGCTGTACTTTTCATGACGGACGCGCAAAGTCCGGGAAGGGAAGGCAGGAAGAAACTTATTTTTCCACGGCCCGCCAAACAGGGGAGCATAAGTACTGGAGCCAATGCATAACTTGGAGAGTGCACCTGCCTAAATGTTTGCCTCACCCCCCCGCACCCACCCCCACCAAAAACGTTAGGCTCATCCTTTATTCACTGAAGCTTATTCATAAAGATGGGGCCGTTCCCAGGAGTGGATTTCAGAGTCAACATCTGTGTTGTCTGACTGGCCTCAAAGCAAACCTCATTATGGTCCGGTATATCGGTTGTCTCTCCTTCCATTTCCCTTACCCCCTCTCAGCCACTCTCTCCACACAAGCACAGATTCTGGGAGGCCCTACTAATGTTCACGGTGAGAACGGGATCGTTGTTTATTGTGTTTTCTTTCCCTTCCCATTTTCATTCAAAGTTTGAATTTTCCGCTGAAAACAAGGAACCCTTTCACAGGGTTTTATTTCAGCGGTTACTACGTCCCACCGTCCCACTCCATTTATTTGATTTTACAAAACCTGACAAGACGCCGCCACCCAGCAGCTATTTTCATTTTCGTTCTTTCATCGTTCTTTCTCTACCTGTCCAATTTTAGCATTAGCCTCTGAGCCTGTACATGCCCCCCCCCCCACCACCACCTACCTCCATCTACTCTTCCCCCCCCCACTGCGAGCCCCCCTTCTCTGGGGTAATTTGTTGGGTAAACACAGCCTACTTACGGTTGACGGGCCCTCTCGGCCGTGGTGCTGGAAATGCAATTACAGGCGGCAAACATCTCCTTTGTTATCACTAGAGGGTGTGACGCGAATCCGGTCCCCTCGGCAACGGGGGGGGGGGGGGGCAATATCGATCGGTATCAGCTTTGAGGAGGGGATTACTAATGAAGCCGTGTGAAAGCCTGTTGTGCCTGGTGAAGAATATTCATATGCGTGTGTGTGTGCGTGCGTGCGCATGGCTTGTTCGCATGGGTGCGTGTTGGTGCGTGTGTGTTTTTGGTGCATGTGTTCGAGGGACAACAGAAGGAAGAAATGCAATGTGGGAGGCAGACTGCAAAACCATGGCTCCCCTCATACTCCACATTGTTTTCAGTGCAATTCACAATTTGTGTTCCTTTGTATTATTGGTACTTTGCTGCCACTGGTGGTCAGGATGAGCATTGCAGACTCTGAGAAGCAAAAAAGTGTAATATCCTACGTGTGCCAACAGTCATGTATTTATTTTATTTTTGCTGTTCTATCTCCATTACACTAATATTAGATGTTTGCTTATGCATATTGCCTTATACACCTATTCTTAATGCTTTTCCTATTCTATATCAACCTGATTTGTTAGTTTCCTCTCAAGGTACATGCCAGAACTACTGCCCTCGTTATGAATCTGGGCAGACAGCCCGTAGCCTAATGTCTGTCCCTATGTGGTGCGTCAAACTTGAAGTATGTTCCTAAATGTTCCCTGGGTGAGTGCAATCGTACCTATCCAGGGGGTTATGTTTGAGGTACTCACCGCAGGTCCACAGCCACCGTAGGTGAACGGATCCCCCCGTGACACGCCGCACCGGCACCTCGTCTCCAGGTGACCAGCCCCCTTTGAATCTTGTCGTTCAGTTTCTCCAGTGTACAGTGTTACAACCCAAAAGTTCTCTCATAGAAGTGACTTCCACAAAAAAACGTGCGTCCTGCTTTAATTCAAAACTGCAAACGAGTCTCAACTGCAGAGAGCGGCCTCCAGAGACTCTCAACCCAGGCTCTCACTTCCTGACACCCACCTGCCCTCAGCTGCGGCTATTTACAGCTAAGGAGCACCTCAACATCGCCCCCTCTGTGTAATGTCAGTACTGACCCTAACCATTAGCTCATAAGTACACTCTATACCTAATCAGAACAATGTTGCAGTGAGGCATGAAAACAAAAAGGCTTCATATTTTATAGAAATCCTTGGATAACAGGGAATTACATTGTGCAGTTTTACCGTAATACCCAGCAGGTCATTTTTTACCCGAGATCAACAAATAGATTGCCTGTCATATCTAATCCCAAATGACGGTGATTATCCAGTCTAGTGAAGGCAATTAGCGCAGAGACAAATATTAATTACGACCCCAGAACTACAATGTCAAATATGCCATTTAGCCGTGTTGTGCATCCCATACTTCCTCTGACAGCCTCAAAGAGAAATTGGTTTTAACATGACAAGAGATCAATTATAAATTTGAATTATTATAACGGGCACCTTTGCTTCGGTTTTAACGCTTCCCAATGCTAGCGATACAAGTAAAGATGCACACGCAAACACAAATCAAATCAGAGGTTGTGTGTGGAACATTACAAAGAACCCCCATACCACATGGCGGGGTACGGGGCGAGAAGACAAAGGCACCCTGGGGTGAAGGACTCAAGGGCACTACTTTTTCACAGTTTGACACTCCTAATTTCATAAAAAGTCTGGAAACCGCTGTTCCCTCTCAGTCACTCCCAAGGCCTAAACACACCGGCGCCGAAGCCGGCACCGAATAGCTGCGCGGTAGGGGGCCGCCCAACTAGGCTTCAAGCCAATGTTCTATTCCCTAGCGTTGCCGCCCCGGAAAAAGCGCTTTTTTAAAAGCTGTTTTGTACATCCCGGGTCCCGTAGGCACCTCTACATCGACTTCTCACCACTGGATGTCGCCCTCTTTCGTTTGTGAGAAACAACTACGAGAATGGATGACGAGAGACTGGTCGTCGAGGTGGACAAATATGCCAAATTTGTTTAAGTTCCCGTCATATGGCGAGCCATAGCTCTGGAGATTGGCTCTTCAGATGAAAAATCAACAATGGTGGACTAAGTACCCAAACCTTTAACCATAATGGGAAATAGACTAAATCAAGTCACATGATATATGGCTAATCACACCATGTAGGTGGAAACCAGATTACTTGTAATATATATATTTTGATTTTAGGCAAGGCAACTTCATTTATATAGCACTTTTCATACATGAAGCAGACTCAAAGTGCTTCACATAGAAACATTCTCATACAATAAAATAGATGATAAAAGAAAACACAGGCAAAGTTCAAAAATGCATTGTCATGTATTAACTGCCTCTCTGGTGTCAGATCATGTATTAACTGTCTGGATTTAAGGAAAAATAACATTAAGTGTCTCGAGCACTCAAATAAAATAAACTGGCTACTAAGTCCAGCACAGCAATAACATCAGTGTATTTATCCCGAGGGATAAAAAAAATGTACATAGGCTATATATATATATATTATATATATATATATATATATATATATATAATATATATATATATATTATATAATATATATGCAAAAGACTATTTATACCAGAGAGGGATAATTAAATTATAGGTCATCATGACTAGGCTACACCATACGGTTCTGCCTTGCACACTTCGTGGCAAATTGAAATATTGGCGGTGCCTCTCAGGATCTGCACGGAGCTCCTGGACCAGATTGTGGTACACCCCCTGTTCTTGACTCCGTTCATTGATGGGGTGCAGCCAAACCCTTCGTCTTCTCCTTGACCGCCTACGGCGCAGCAGAAGAAGGGCAGACACCCTCTGTCTGGCAATAATTCTTTGTTCTGTTGAAATAAAAAAAACTCAATAAAATGTAATTAAAATGGATAACTACTGGCTGCATACATGTCAATGTGTGGCTATGTTAAGGCTATATAGCTGGATAGATAGACAGCTACTTTATAGTTCCCAATGGGGACCAATAAAGCCATCCAGTAGCTTATACAATAAATGCACACAATAACAATTGGCCTTAAAAGGTGACTGCACTACATACTAAAAAGGCTTAATAGAAGGTCCTGCACTTATGGAGATTGTTGATGCAGTAGATGAATAATTGCACAATATAGGCCTATAATAAATAAGAAATGACCGTAAATAAAACGATAAAGTGCCCTACAAGCTAAGTTGGTAGATCTGCTGCTTGAAAACATACTTTCACTGCGCAGATTATACATTTTTCAAATTATTCAGCCAAAAAAGATGGAAAATAAATAAACTAGGCTACAATAGGCTACTCACCCATGGCGTTTCAATCAATTTGTTGCGGTTGATCGACAGGTGACTTCCTGCATTTATACTGCAGCGCGACCGTCGCGCCGCTTCCTGTTGGTGCTAGGGGTGGCTTTTGAAGCGCGTGAAATGCGCGCCGCTGCGGCGGTATGTGAAGAAGGCCTTCACTCTCTGTTGTATAGTGTCCATGAAGCAAACTCAAACTCTGAAGCAACCCGGTTTTTTTTTCTTTGGTTTGGGTTAGCCCTTTTTACATCATGGTGGGTTTGCCAGTCTTTGAAGCCGTCTTTGATGTCCACGCAGGCATCCGTAGCCGACCGATTTACTCTGTGACTACAAAAAGGCAGCGGAGAAATAACAGTGTTTTTTTTACTTTCTTTTGTAATACTGTTTCATGCATATTCATTAAAAACTTTTATATTGTTGCTCCTGTCATGGGTGATTTGCCATTTTATAAAGGACGTCCAGACTGCGCAATTATAATAAGGTTTGACTGCGGTGGGAAACACATCATGTGTTGGATCCTGCGTGTTTTTCTAAATCAGGTTTAAGATCCTTCCAATTATTTTAGGCCCTGAGGGAGAACCACTTCAAGTTCACACGTAGACAAATCATTTACTACTCAGTACTCGTCTCTCGTTGACAGAAGTTATGGAATAAACTTGGAAGAATTTGCTTATTTCAATAAATGCACTTTATTACTTCAATGCCTTTAAGACAATGCATACCTGAGCAGACTGAGAAGTAGTTAGGAAAAATAGATCATAATAATTCGAATGTAAAAATGCTAATGAATAATTCACACAACACAACGCTCTAAAGGGCTCTTTATGGTTCCACGTTCGCGCAACACAAGGGGATAACGGACCGACGTTGCATCCACCGCAAGGCCCGGACGTGCGCCTCCCAAAAATCGTAACCTTCCGTCGAGGCGACGCAGCAGCAAGGGCTGTGATTGGTCCGCTTCCCCACCGGGAACGTGGGACCATATTCAGTCCTTAACTCAAACATCAATATCCCTCTCTCACTATGCCTTCATTAGAAACATTTAATTATTTTTGCCTTCATTTGAATCAGTTTTTGTTATGTTGTGTGGAGTGCCTGGTTGTCTCATGACGTATCGGCCGATTATTTAAGCAGGGTGTTCTATTTGTCATCAGCAGTTGACATTTTGGAAGGAAAGCACATAGCTATGTGTAAAACAAAAAAATCAACACTTGGGTCTTTGTGAAGAAAAAAAAACATTTGCCTTTTTCCTTTGTTAGTTTCATCATAATCGACCGGCAAAAGCGACAGAACAAATCCATTCTAACCCCTGACCTCATAGATGCCTCAATTTGGCCTGCATTGACACGGGCCTCTGTAGTTAATGTGGAAACAAATGTGCATTCTTCCGTTTGATCACTAGAGGACAGTGTTTAAGCTTTGCCAATGTAAATATGAACCTTTGTGTACGAAAAATAAATTGGATCCCCAATCATTAGCAATGATCAACAACCAATTTCAGTTCTCATCTCCTAAAATTTGCTCTCAAGGGCCGAGCGGTCGGACTCTTTTGATTCCGAATTTTCTCAAGTCACCTTGAAGATTCGGCTGCACTTTGCTCCTTATCACGATAAAAGGGGACCCAGAAAAAAGCCAAGAGTGACTCATGCGACCCGGCCATCTGTGTTGGCAGAGGCTGAAGGGGTTCACGATTCAGGGAGATTTGTTGGTGCTCTTGTGTCTGGTCTTACTGTGGAGCAGCGGTAAACACTCCAGCTCGGCACACTGTAGTATTCAGGTTTCCTCCCTGAACTCAAAGCTGAAACGGGCTTGTGGTATTGAGTGGATTACCTACAATACTTAGTGGTCACTGGTCACCAGATCAACTTTCAAAAGGGGTTTTCGGTTGGCACCTGAGGTTTTTTTTTAGGTCAAAGTCTTTAGATATGTTTAAGGAAGAATGTTGCTGTGTGGTTTTAGGGGGTCAAACATTTTATATTAGATAGAACATAGGGACATCTTCCATGCCTTTGAGTTCTCAAAATCCAAGTTGGCCACTCAACCATCCCTTGCCTCCTGCGTTTCTTTCCACTTTAATGTCCAGTATTCATTCCTAGGACATTACTTACATAATGGACCTGGACGCCGACATTGGGCTTCCAGCACACCTTTCCAAGATTTAAACAAATTATTGTAATTCCTATGTGGAAAAAAAACACCACCACAAGGCAAGGTCTATGGATAACCCCAAAAATATCTAATAGTATTGCCTAACTAGGAGTTTGTGATGAGACCTAGTTCTGTGATGTAGACTACGAAAGTGTGTGTCCAGTCTTCCAGCATCCAATTCCTCCCTTGTGCCCGGTCTCCCTTGTCCAGATGACCAGGTCCTGCAGTTTGGGACGCTGGTGAGCACCTCCAATACCTACGAGCCAGTCCCCCCAGGACACCCCAGGAGGCCAGTGACCGTGACAACAGACCAGCCACTGCTGTGGAGCATGGGAATCGGCCAGGACAGGGAATGACATGCCAGCGTTCCCGGTCCAAACCCAGCCAATCAGGACCAACGTTTTTTTTGCTGAAATGTCTAATCAGGGTCGTCGCCAAATCCTAATCTCTGAAGATGCATTGACAGCAAAGTTAGTGATTAAACAATTATGGTGGTTTGAAATGCACCAATGTTAAAACAATGTTGATAATTCACAGCACTGTTAAGTGATTTTATACACATTGTTCATTATAATTCACAACTATGTATTCAAAAGAAGAGGACCCATGTTGCCTATCCATGTGCATAACTGTGAGCACTCTTTTGTATCATACAATGTGCCTTTTCCACGGTATCAGTCCTGCACCCACAGGAGCCTTCGAGCATTTCATGCAAGTAGAATTTGATAGCCTGTAGTGCCTTTGAAGAACATAAGAAAGAAACTTGTAGTGACTGAACAAAGAAGAATGAGAGGAAAACACAGCCTTTGGGTTTCTATGATTTTATTAAAACAGAGCCAAGTACAAATATTGCACACTGAATGTAGAAATGACATCCTGTGAAGTCCCCCAAAATCCCCCCCCCCCTAACGCGTGGTCTTCTTTCTCAGTTCCATCCGGTCTAGTTCTGTTTGGACATACACTGTTTAGCCGCCCCTAGATGAATAAAGAAACGGTGTTTGTTAATATTTGACAGGAGACCTCACACTGAAAATTAGTGCACATGTTTAATACTAAGCATTGGTGAATAACACAAAATTAACTGGTGTG
>OLKM01000135.1:423713-431213 GCA_900291075.1 Melanogrammus aeglefinus
AATCCAACTCTATTTGTTAAGCTCTTTAAAACAACCAGCGGTGAACAAAGGGGCTTACAGAGTAATAAATTAAAGAAATCACAAATAAAAGACAAGAAAACAGCTCAACAGGACAACATAATAAACAAAAACAAGATAAAAAGATAATGTAAAATTTTAAGTGTCAAAAGCCAAAGAGAAGAGATGGGTTTTGACGAGGCATTTAAAACCAGACAGAGAAGAGGTTTCTCTGATGTACTGAGGGAGATCGTTCCAGAGTTTTGGAACCACAACAGCAAGGGCACGAAATCCCCTCACTTCCCCACCTTGTAAGCGCGCGGCCAGGGAGCGCGCGAAGAGCACGTTGGCCAGCTTGCTCTGCCCGTAGGCCTTCATGGTGTCGTAGCTCCTCTCGCTGTTGATGTCCTCCAGGTTGAGGCCCGTCCAGGTGTGGGCCACCGACGCCACCACCACCACCCGGGGACGGAGCCGAGCGCTTCAGCAGGTCCAGGAGCAGGTAGGTCAACAGGAAGTGACCTAAAGAGCATGTCCGGGTGAGAGGTCACCCAATAGTGTGACATACTCTTTAATACTGTTAGATTATTGGGGACTTTTTACAATCAGGGTCAAGGGGCAGGGTTAGGTTATAAAGGAATACCTAAGTTAACATGAACACTATTAGAAAACATGTCAGTCAATGATTACTGACAATAGTTAGCTGTGATTTAGCTAGTCAGTTAATGCTTATAATGTTATTTATTGGTTCATTAATGTCCCTTTATCCTATAGTATTACTAAGTCTCTAAGCCGACTATTTATACTGCTATTTAAAAGTGAAATGGTTCGTTTCGAGATGCTGTTAATGAGCAGGTAGGCATTGCACAATTGCCTCTCGGTAGACTTGAGATTTTAACCCATAACTGTTGACTGGCTGCAAGTCAAACACAGACCAAGAGACTGTTTTCGTACATCCCGAATAACTTTGTGATTATTTTCTTTTTTTTGTTGCCATTTTACACAGAATATGTCGGCCAATCCGATAGGACTTTGAACCCGGGGCCCCCATACCCCTTTAAGGAGAACCATTACAACCAACAAGTCACACTGTGGTTGTGGACCCACTACACAGGGGGTGGGATTATTCCTACTCAGGGGTCACCAACACAGTGCCCGCGGGCCCCAGGGCGCCCGCTAGGACCATATGAGGGGCCCGCAGGCCTGTCCTAAAAATAACACAACTCATTCTTGAACAACTCTTTCCCACATTTTTTGTAAGTCATTGTTGGTAATTATTGTGAGAAATCATTAACATGATCAGTGTCTTCACATAGATGAGTGTCATTAATCATTAATAATAATATATAACTAAATGCAAACCGAGCAAATTTGTTATTTCGGAAGAGTGTATCAAACTGGGTGCCCCTCGTATGACTCAGTACCCCTGAAGTAGCTCTCAGGTTCAAAAAGGTTGGTGACCCCTTCTACAAATGAACTCAAGTCGCTGACCGAGAATGAACTCATCTTCCAATCCTTCAGTTGTTAACTGGGTGTGAACACGATGAAGGCTTTATTTTCTGGTCCACTGAACTTCTCTCATCAGGTGTTAAATCCTGCTGTCTGCCGGCACTGTTCTGTTGTTGTGAGAGTTTGAGCCTCTGTGAATGCCTAGTGCACGTTAGGTTTAATAAATATTAGACCTCACAGGCAGACCGCGACAGGAAACTTATTTTAAAGTGTGTAAAGCTAACAGGGGCAAAACAAACCCTAAAGCACTGAGAGGCCAGGCCGGGTGCAGATAGTGGTTGGACCTTCAAATCTACAGGAGCCCGTTTCCACCTATAGAACTGTCCATTGTTTGGTCTTCCTGTTATATAATCATTTGTATTTCCCATGGCATAACACAAAGCATGATGAAAAATGATTGGTGTGTATGGTGCACACGAAAAATGTACGTCTGAACTTTGGTCGACTTATGATATATTTTTTTCTAGAGGGGACGCCTGAAGGAGCGTATTAGATATGGATGAATTGTATTGTGATAATAGTTGAAGGACGCTTCTGTACAACTTCAACAAAATCAACACATTTTAGTGTTTTCTGAAAAGAATTCAATGACAATTATTTGGCGTATTCTGGGGAAAAACATTTTCAGTTGGGTTCATGTTTCCCTTCTATCAATTATGCATGTACCAGAGTATAATATTACAAAATGTCAACGGACAATAAAACACCAGATGCTCTGTGGTCCCTCACCCAGATGGTTGACTCCCAGCTGCATCTCAAAGCCATCTGCTGTCTTAGAGTAAGGACACATCATGACGCCTGCATTGTTGATCAGGATGTCCACCTGCTTCTCCTCTGTGGGCACATACACACCCAAACACACACACACACACACACACACACAGGTATGCATGCACACACATACACACCCAAACACACACACACACAGGTATGCATGCACACACATACACACACACACACACACACACACACACACACACACACACACACACACACACACACACACACACTCACGCACATACACACAGACAAGCACACCACACACACATATTCACACACACACACACATACAGATAGGCACACACACAATAACACACACACACACACACACACACAGGCAAACAAATTAATGAATGTATATGGAGCTTTAACTTCAACTATGCAACTTCCAGTGCAGTCACTGCTTCCGTCCAAAGTTACACTACAGCCAAACTCTTCGTTCAACATGAAGGTCTCAAGAACAAAGCCCCATCCAGCCATGGCTCAATCTACCCACCGATGCATTCTCCTCTGCCAATTGTTCCGTGCAGAACGAATTAACAAAACCTTTCAATCGAAGTACACAGCGCAGGTTTTTACTTTTTTAAACCCACCTCGATTAGTGACCTCAGCGAAGGCTCTGATGGACTTGGTGTCGGAGAGATCTAATCTACGGATGGTGATGTTCTCATTGCCGGTGTCTGCCAGAATATCGTCCCTGGATTCTTCCGCCCTCTCCATGTCCCTGCACGCCATGACGACCCTTGCCCCTGGAGGCGAGAGGTCAGGGGGTAAGGGTCAAAGTTCAGGAGTCTTTTGATGTGATAATACAAAGTTGATCTCCCTCTGTCTTGACCTCTATATCTCTCTATATGTGTATCAGGTTGTATGTCTTTATCTATATTTACACTTATATCTAATGTATTATATCTGTCTGACTGACTGTCTGTCTACCTGCCTGTCTGTCTGTCGGTCGGATAAATTCTGTGACTCCCATTGAAATTATCCTCCTGAAGTAAATGAAGCAATAAAAGTAAACAAATAAATATAATGACCCGATCACTAAGTGTAAACGTGTGTGATGGAGTCAATCAGCTGGCAGTAAATGTCAAGAGAAGTTTGTTAATAAAGTAGCTCCACAGCAAGGCAATTGAAAGACTATTAGTGTTTATTGTGAAACATTTGTGTTGGTTAGTATATTTGGCCGTATATGATCGTGAGTGGACAAAATGTATTTTCGATTGATAAACAAAGACTGTTTTCATCCTACTTTTCACACTCCATTAAAAAAACAACTCAATTTAAGTGGTGATCGACATTTAAAAAGTTTTTGCAGGTTGCAGACATTAAAAGAGCAACTTTGAATGATGAATAAAGACGCTTTTTCTATTTGTTGCTTTAGTCTTTTCTTTTCCACACAACAAATGAAGCTGTGTCACACTCACCCATTCAGCCTTAATGATATAATTCCTCATTTACTCTCTCTCTCTCTCTCTCTCTCTCTCTCTCTCTCTCTCTCTCTCTCTCTCTCTCTCTCTCTCTCTCTCTCATCTCTCTCTCTCTCTCTCTCTCTCTCTCTCTCTCTCTCTCTCTCTCTCTCTCTCTCTCTCTCTCCAAACCACACAAATTAACAAAAAAGACGCACATATGCACACACACACACACACACACACACACACACACACAATGGCTACGAGGGCCAACAATTATGGGCCCATTTATCAGAGGGCGAGGTGCCTGCGTCCCCATCAGAGTCTTTGTCTGCTTCCTGCGACTCACTAGTGGGGAGACTCCATCGTTCCCACGTCTCCCCGACAAACAAGTCCTCATCGGCTCCTCGCTTCTCATTAAAGGGGAGAGTAAATGATAAACAAACAACGAGAGCTGCAATTAGTTGAGAGCCTTGTCAGGGGCAGCTGTGCGCTGACGTCAATCCCCCATGCACCAAGGGCAACACACTGTTGTGGTGGGCCATAAAAAATAACATGGATTTTATAGGATGATTACCATCTATAGGCCAACATTGTTGGCACATGTTTTAAACATGTCTGACATACCTAACACATGTTCCATGATTTCTCCACCACCGATTTCTGTGAGAAGCGGTTGTTGGCCTTATTTCACTTTGTAAAACTTCTGTCTTCTACGGACACACACACACACAAACACTTTTTATTTCGGATACCGTGCCAAGTATTTCAAGTGCGTCGATTAAGGACAAAGTGGGCTCCCTCTCCCCCCACTCTCCCTCCCTCCCTGACCTCTCTTCTGCTTCCTGTCTGGCGGTGGGAGGAGAGAGGGCGGACGGGCGTTAAGAGTGGGGCCTCACAATGTGCTCTCTGTCCTCTGGTGCCCTCTTTACGGGTCGTCCCTTACTCGGACCTGGGGCCGGATGACTGACTCTGTAATGGGCCCCATTTCAGAGCCTGGGGGGGGGGGGGGGGGGGGGTTTCAGCAGAAGACCTCAATGCTGGTTTTGAATACCCTGTCAAATACTTGTACTTTAAATGAGTGCATCCTGACTATAATAATCATGTAATGAAATGAAATTGTTATCAACGGAATGAACAAGGTAACGACTGGTGTGATCCTCTTCACAGAATCAGCAATAGAGGGATCTTTCTAGAACAGAAGTAGGCACTTAAGGACACAGAGAAGGAGTAACAGAGTATCCAGTGGTCCGTTTGCCAGCCAGCAACATTGAGCTTAATCAGGCCTTAAATAACAACTGAGTTTAAACTTTTGTTGAGTGGAATACAGGCGGATATTCTCAATTCCTATTTAGAGCATAATGCTTTGATATGATTAAATATTATTTGTGGTACCGAGTGAAGTTCAACTGAAGACGGGCAGACGTACCGACAGAACAGGTAGGACAATTAGTAATTCCCAAATGTGTTTTCATCCGACCAGACACAGTCGGGGAAATGACTGGAATAAACAGTTTATGAATTAGATTGAAATTGATTGACACATAAAGAAAACCAAAGTGCCCTATCAATCATGGAGAATAGAACAAGGGGGAGAGAGAGAGAGAGAGAGAGAGAGAGAGAGAGAGAGAGAGAGAGAGAGAGAGAGAGAGAGAGAGAGAGAGAGAGAGAGAGAGAGAGAGAGAGAGAGAGAGAGAGAGAGAGAGAGAGAGAGAGAGAGAGAGAGAGAGAGAGAGAGAGAGAAAGAGACATAGAGAGAGACAGAGGTAGAGAGGGAGAGAGAGATAGAGAAATATGTGGTTGGGTGGCAGGCTTGGGAACGACGGGAACATAATCAGCTTATTTGAATTTATGTTCCTGAAATCCCTTCTAACAAACGCTTCCTTTTCCCTGTTCGGTTCCGCTAGTGATGGGTGGGACCGTACGCGGTAGTACCTCTCCTCGCCAGATCTCTGGTGGTCTCTCTACCGATGCCAGTGTTGGCTCCGGTGATGATAACAGTTTTCCCGTCCAAGCGCTCATCACATGTCCAGCGGTGGCAGCACACGTTCCTGAACAACAACCATGTTAAAATACACACACAAATCAAACATCCTTCTTAACACGAACGTAGGGCCCATCATGTATTTGTTTGTTTCACTTTTGACATGTACAAATATCTTTCAAACTTCAGTTTGAACAGTATTGACCGATGGACTAACCACAAATGCCACCTGAGTATTCATACAGGAAGACATGGAATAAAGTGAGCCATAACTTTGAAACACTACACACTGTTTAAAAACGAGGACCTGTTGTGTTTGTTGTAGATGTAATGTTGGATGCATTATGTCAAAAGTAGGCTTCATAGGAATTAATAATTTAGTTAACTTTTTGTAGGCTAATATTAAGGGGGATTTATGTTGCTATTTCTGAGAAAACAGAATTGGAATTGATTTAGTTATTTTGACAACAGAGAAGTCACTGGCTACAACAATAAAAAAAAAAAAATTTCAAAGTGTGCTTTAAATCAAATTCCACATAGCTTTGGCCAAGGGTGTCCCCTCATATTTAACGCCAGATCTCGTGGTCAAGAGATTCATAATCCCCCTTTCAACCTCCCATTCACACACAAACACACACACGTACACGTGTTGCCTCGATATTATATTGTCTTACCTGCAATACATTCCTCTTGGATGTTGTGAGATCCCAACAATAAACACAAACGGGTCTTCGGAAACAAAACAAACCAACTCAGACTAATGTGGTTCTTACTGCAGTGATTCTCATGAATAGGTTTAATCCAGGCGTTTCACCCCGCCCACCTGACTATCGGTCACAATGTGCAGTTTGGTGCAAACGGTGCGTAATTACGGACATTCCCACGGTGGCGACGGTTACGCATGCGTAACCATCAACACCATCGTTTCAAATATACGGCGTTTCGGTCATCATTTATTAGATTTTTTTTAACACGATAGTCCACATCGTTTGTGAAAAAATGTTAATATTTCCCTAAGAAATCGACTGAAATATCTAAGTATTTTTTTTATTTTTATGTTTGATGTAATGTGTCGTTCTGGACACGGGGTGTCGTTCTTCACCAAGTAAAAACTAAAGTTCCAAGACGACCTCCCGCCACATTACCGCACGTGTTTGGTTTGAGAAGGGTAAACTATTGAAGCATTTTGCTTTTGATTTGCACCTTGGTCTCCATTCATATTAATCCAGATATTGAACATGCTCGTAGGGTTGAGATAATTCACTCACCGATGAAATATCGGCAAAATATTCACATCAATTAAAAAACACAAGAGATGCTGCAGTGAAACGTGTTTATTTCCTTTTCAACCCTCACATTATCTAACAGCATTTGGAATTTAACAATTTATTTTGGATTCAGACTTTTATACACTTTTGGAAGCCTGACCTACTCCTAAATACATATTATTCACATATCGTCCGTTTTTTAACATGTTTTTAATTCTCTCTCTGTGTGTATGTGTCTCTGTGCCATTGTGTGTTCATCTCCAACGAATGCCAAGCAGATGGCAGCTCATAGCCCAGAGTTTGAGAGCGGTTCCATCGTCCTGGCCTGCTCTGGAACATTCTGCCCTTTTACAATTACTGAGAGGAGATAGAGAGAGAGAGAGAGAGAGAGAGAGAGAGAGAGAGAGAGAGAGAGAGAGAGAGAGAGAGAGAGGAGAGAGAGAGAGAGGAGAGAGAAGAGAGAGAGAGAGAGAGAGAGAGGAGAGAGAGAGAGAGAGAGAGAGAGAGAGAGGGAGAGAGAGAGAGAGGAGAGGAAGAGAGAGAGAGAGAGAGCGAG
>OLKM01000135.1:436213-443713 GCA_900291075.1 Melanogrammus aeglefinus
GACACATTAGTGTCGATTTTGTGATTACAGTTCTACGAAAAAAAGATGAATGCACAGCAAGGTTTGTTGGCCAATGCGGAAAATAAATAGGAAAGTTGACAATAAGGAATTATTGATCACAGGTGTAGAGGAAAAGAGTCAATGCCAAAAGCAAAACACATTTCATTTTAATCAAAATATATTTTATTGCGCTTTTGATTTGAAAAAAAATGAGGGGCTACGTGTGCCTTGGTTGAACACTCGCTTTTAACTTTTGACAATCGTGCTTTGTCTGCCATTAATGGCGCCCCTTAACCACATGATAAACTTGACACAATGGCACATACGGAAAATGTTATCTTTGGTTTCACTCGATCATAATGCACTTTTGTTTTATAAAATATGTAGGCCTACAGACGCATCATTTGAGCATCTTGAAACAAATCATCGACAATTTACTTGGAACAACAATTATTTTGAACAATAGAGATGACATTATCACTTTCTTCATTGATACGTACACATGGAAAAATGTTGTAATAAAGATTAACAAATGCACAGCATTTTTTGTCTTTCAAACAAACTGCACGTGTTGTGCAATACTAAAGAAGCAAAAAAACAACCTTCAACCAAAAACAAAGGATAAATAAGTATCGTACCAAAATGGACGTGTCTTTTAACCGTGAAATGCCTAAAACCCCACAACCCATACCAGGAAAGAAGAGGAAAAAGAGAACTTCTTTAACACAATCACTCTCCATAATATCACAACAATTAAGTTTAGGTTATCCTTTGAATTCAACCACTTATTATTTAAAAAAATAATAACAAGTTTATTGTAAAATCGGTATAACATCCACTTCAGGTCAAAGCATTCAAAATGGGCGAAGGAACTGCCATTTTGCTACAGCGGTTGTGCAAATTCCACCTGCTTGTTTTCCAGATTTGAAGAGGGACAGTTTGGACCAATCTAAGATGATACACACATAATTTCCACAAGGTAAAAAAAGTGATCCATTATTTCAGTCTTTCCCATCGTTTTTAGGGGATTTACGGGAGATTCCATAAGTAAAAAAAAAAAGTTAAACTCTCGGCTGGAAAAGGAATGGCACTGTCCTCAGAATTGGTTGGATCAAGTTTCAGCAACTACTGTTTTCATTGAGAGAAATTTGCCAGTAGAAAGAAAATGGTGAGACAATGTGTTGAGTGTCCAAGGTTGATAAATTCAACATATTTTCTCCGTCAAACTCATTACCTTGCAACCTAATGATTCTCTACTCTCCAAAAATATTTTCAATCGATATTTCTGAAGATGCAATAACAGGGCCGGATACTATGAAGAGATCACTGATACAGTTTAATGCTTCAATGCAAACTCAGATCTACCATATGGGCACCTGGCCCAGCGTCAGTGGCCCCTGAGTGCAAAAGGGCCTTCCATGATGATGGGAGATCACTATTTTCGAATGTATGAATTGTTTTTTTGGTTTTTTTTAAGTCAGGCTCCACAGAAGTAGGAATCAATGCTTGACGCATTCTCCTGATGTTGACCACCCAATCAGCGTGAAACACGCGTTTTTCCCAGGACGGTAAGTGTCGTAATGGATTGTTTCATTGGTGAGCAAGAGCTGATGATGCTTTAGGCTGTCGGTTTCTCAACTTCCTGATGTGTTTGTTTTGCAAGTTGCCCGACACACTTAGCAAGCCTTATTTTAACCTGGATTCAGCCATGCAGTATGATTACTGTAGGAAGTAATTGTTGCCTATTGCTCATCAGTCACAATATTATTTGTGAGTCATAACTGGTGTGCTACGTTTGCTTGGCTGGTTTCTATCACAATATTGCCATAGTTTAGTGTCACACACTGTCACTCTTCAGATGATTTAATCCATGGTTTCCTTGTCTTGGGATTTGCAAGTGAAATGGCAGGACGTGTGTATGGAGCTGTCTCCCAGGACTGGTTAGTCAGCTTTTAGGTGTGAGAGTATGGTCTGTTGGATTTGACATCTTGACCGGAGCTAAAAGTACTTAAGGTGGGGTTTAATGGGTGGGGTGGGTCGCAGGGATGGGCGTAGTGTGTTGGTGTGTGCGTGTGCGTGCGTGCGCGTGCGTGCGCGTGCGTGCGTACGTGCGTGTGCGTGTGCGTGTGCGTGCGTGCGTGCGTGCGTGCGTGCGTGCGTGCGTGCTGTGTGTGTGTGTGTGTGTGTGTGTGTGTGAGCTAAGAGCTTCAGTGCAGAGGCACCCTTGGGGATATGAATACAGCCTTGCTTCAATGTCTCAGTTTAGAAACTAATAAATATGATTATGAATCAAAAGAGAATTACTTTCCTGGAGAAGAGAAAAAAAAAAGCCCTTATTCCAAAACCCTTTGGAATATGAAGAAGAGGACAGAAAGACATCAACATTACAAAATAAAACATAGTTCTCTCATAACTGAAAACTAAAAGCTTGGTCAGGGCCATCATAACTCCTGCCTCACTTCCCTCTCGACCAATCAGCCATCATTTCCTGGACTGGCAGGGTGCTAGCATGGCAGGCATTCTGGGTAATGGAGTCCCCCGGCGTCCCATTGTGTTGGCGCTGACAGCTGCGGAGCAAGTCGTTAGCCTGCTCCTGGACGGGGCTGCCGTAGGCCGCGCCAGGCTCGGCCCCTTCCTCCTCCCCCGCCGAAGACTGACTGACGTAGACGACGATGACATCGCCGCTGAAGTTCATCACCTGGCCGTTGGAGATGAAGGTGGTGTTGTGGTTTCCGGTCACCTGACCTGAGCAAAGAGACGGGAGTGAAGATGGGTTAGAATGACGGCGGCATGAGAATATCAAATATACATTCATGGAGATTCCCCTATTCATGACGTAGGGGAAGAGAGATTGAAATCCTGACCTAGCATCATATGACAAATGGAGTGAGTTAAAGTCTGTGTTGCCCAGCAAAGGCCCAAAAACATCACTGCTCTAGAGGAGATCTGCATGGAGGAATGGGTCAAAATACCAGCAGCAGTGTGTGAAAACCTTGTAAAGACTTACGGAAAACGTTTGACCTCTGTCATTGCCAATAAAGGGCATGTAACAAAGTATTGAGATGACCTTTTGTTATTGACCAAATACTTATTTTCCACCATAATTTGCAAATAAATTCTTTAAAAATCAGACAATGTGATTTTCTAGATTTTATTTTTTCATTTCGTCTCTCATAGCTGAGGTATACCTATGATGACAATTACAGGCCTCTCTCATCTTTTTAAGTGGGAGAACTTGCACAATTGGTGGCTGACTAAATACTTTTTTGCCCCACAGTATGTACATGTTAATACTATCCTCAAAGAGGACAATAAGCCTAGATTGTAATGGGTCATAATACTGGAGTAGAACTCTTCTCTGCACATGTGTAAGCAGTGACAATCATTGACCGTCCCCGGCAAGAACAGTCGGTTGTTTCATTGTCAACAGCCGATGAAGCTCACTTCCTTTGTGCTGTTGCTTCTGCATTTACGCAGTTGCATTTGCATTTGTGCAGTTGCTTATGCATTTGTGCTGTTGCTTTTGCATTTGGGTGGTTGCTTTTACATTTGGGTTCTAGCCTTTGCATTTGGGTTCTAGCCTTTGCATTTGGGTTCTAGCCTTTGCATTTGGGTTTGCATTTCATTTGGTTTTGATTGGCTTGTGTTCTCCTTGAAAGCACTTGTCAAATCACATTGCAAAGCGTTTTGGATATGCAGTTAGTTCAAAATCGTCCCACCGCTCCATCCCATGATAAAAGTAGTATATGGAACACACACCTGTGGGCGCCTAGCGGTCTGCTGCTGGTCGAACACTTGTACAGCATTGAATCACTGCCTCCTTGTGGCTATCCCTCATCCTCCTTCTCTTCTCCTCCTTCCGACACTCATACACAGACACATTAAAAGATCCCGACTACATCCTAGAGCTTTCAGGGTAACAGCATGAAAAGTGTCTAACTGACGGTTTGAACACAAAGAACAATTGAGTGCGAAGAGAAGAACAAACAGTCTAACAATCACACAAGTTAGCGGAAATGTAGGAATAATGTCAACACGCAGAGAACTCAAATATTAGCTATATCGTAAACGCACACACTGCCACACACAAATACACAGACAGAAAGAGAGAATGAGAGCGAAGCAAACTTCTATGTCTATGTTCGTCATCTGAAAGTCTTTCCCGGAACACCAGTCTGAGAATTCCACCATGGTAATATGTCAGTTCACCACAACTTTCAAAACAAAAGCGCGAGGGAGTCTGCATGGATTCCAGCGTTTTCTCTCTTTCTTCTTGCTAAGCAGTTTTTTTTCCCAGACCCATTCTCTATCCATGTTTTAAATAACTGTATTCCCTTACACTTTTAATGTAGTCAAAGACGTCGATTTGAACAGGCTTTATTCAATACACTAGTTTTCCAATTGGATTTTATTATCAAAAACAAGTATCATTTCTCCGTAACTTGCCTGATGTCCTGGAGCTCAGCCGACCTCGTCTCATTCTGTGTGTGTACGTGTGAGAATGGGTGTGTTTGCGTGTGAGCATACCCCTCCGATTATAATGAATATCAACTGTTCCTGCTAATTAGATTTTCTTGGGTTTTTTATTCTGATAGTGTTTTTAGTCAAGGTTAGTCAAGGTTCTTCGGAATCACAACCTATTTTTCCAGTTATGCTTCCTCTCTTCTCTTGTTGGTCAAACAATGATTGCGCCACCCCATCAGCTTAGGATGTTGACATTTCTTGCTGGTGAGATTTTGATTTCAAAGCATTTTCTGGAGTGATGATAATTTTGAAAGATAAAGAAAATGTGTATTCATTGATAACAACTTTTGTGGTATTACAGAACCCTAGAGAATCACTGTGTGTCTTTACTGGACAGGTGAGGATCTGTGACTCCAGCTTGACCTTTGAACTGCATAAGCGGGAAGTAAAGTTAAAAAGCTCCAATTGAGGCTTGATGAGAAATAGTGTTTATTTGTGGGCGAGAGGGGCTGTAATTATCATACCCAGTCATCAGAGAGAGAAAAAACATCTTTAAGTTTAGCTTTGAGTGTGTGTGTGTGTGTGTGTGTGTGTGTGTGTGTGTGTGTGTGTGTTGTGTGGTGTGTGTGGTGTGTTGTGTGTGTGTGTGTGTGTGTGTGTGTGTGTGTGTGTGAGTCAGGGGATTATAAAACCATTACTGCAGCTGTGTGTGCACATGTTGCTTCAATAAAAGTTGTGGTCATTTGTGCAACCCAGTGGAACTCTGGGTAAATAGAGCAATGTAGATGGCATAGTTCACACACACACACACACACACACACACACACACACACACACACACACACACACACACACACACACACACACACACACACACACACACACACACACACACACACACACCCACACCCACACCCACACCCACACACACACACACACACTGTGGCAAGCACACACACACAAACACATAGACACAAACCAGACACAAACACACATACACACACACAAACACACATTGTGTTAAGCAAAAACACACACACACACACACACACACTCACACATGTGACACACAGACACACACACACAACACACAAATAGAAAGCACACCCACACACACTCACCCCTGCACAAACTCACACTCACTCACACACACACACACTCACACACAAACACACACACACACACACAATCAGCAAGCAGACGCATATACACGCACAAACGCACACAAATTTATTCTCTGCGTGTGGTCCTTCAGGATTCAACGTCCAACTGACCAAAACGGTTAGCATAAAAAACCTCTTCGCTAACCGCAAGAGCAGCTATTCACGAAGATGAAACCCAAGATGTCTCTTTTGTTCTGAATGTTTTCTTTTAAATCCGTCTAAGGGAAGACCAAGACTATGACCAAACTTGGAAGAGGTAAAAAACACATCTTCTCTATTTTTCTACGGACATTATAGTATTGTTGTGTATATTAAATCTTACAACAATGAAACAATATAATGGAATTAAAGAGCTTTTGCCAACCTGAGGTAGGGGCTGGTACAGCGAGCTGACTCTGGAGACTCTCGGGGGGGCACTCCAGTTCCAGACCCCCAGAGAGGAGCTTATTCCCTGCACTGGGCCCCCAGGAAACTCCCTGGCTCCACTCTGGTGTGTTGGGGGCCTCGAGGGTCTTCCCTAGGTAGAGGTCTCCGGGGGGCAGCGGAGACATCAGGAGGGGGACGGGTTTAGGGGGCGATGAAGGGACGAAGGCTTTGGAGGGTGCGCTTGTTTTCGTTGAGTCAGAGTCTGTGCGCGTCAGTCTAATAGTCTCTAGACTTTGCACGTGTGGCCTCTCAGAGGGGTGGGGTTTGTGCTCCGGCCGGGTCCTGGCCTGGGGCTGTGTATGTGGGGGGCCTGGGCTGGATGGGACCCTTACGGTGGGGGTGTTAGTGTGGACGAGAGAGGAGCCCGAACTTTCGCTGCTCACACCGCCGCCACTGACCTTGGCTCTGCTCGTGACCTCCGACCCCTCCTCTCTCCTCCTCGGCCCCTCGTGGTCCCTCCCTCTGCCCTGCCCCCCCCCACCACAAGAGCAGGCGCTGAGGGCCTCGTGGCTGACCGCCTGGCTGCAGTCCTCGTTCTCCCCCACCTCCAGGGGCTCGCGGGCCGGCGCCACGCACACGCAGGAGCCCGCCGCCAGCGAGGGCTCGTCCCCCTCCACCACCACCTCCTCTTCCTTCTCCACCTCCTCCTCCTTCTCCTCCTCCTGCGTCCCCTTCCCCTCCCCTCCGCCTTCGTCGTCGGACACCTCCTCGGGCTCTCCCGACCGCTCGCTCCCTTCCTCGGCGGCCAGCTTCCTCCTCAGCGACATCACTTCCTGTTCCCGTTCCTGGTCGGACACCTCAGTGCGAGCCGTGCAGAGCATGGAGACTTTGGCGTCGTCAGAGGGGCTGTGGGTCAGACCAGGGTACAAGGGCTGCGGTGGGAGCGAGTGTGGGGCCTGGCAGATGAGCTTGGTGGTCTCACACATGATGTAGTTGGGCTCCCCGGGGCCCACCTCTGTGGCCCCGGCCCCCAATGTCCGGGCTCCGCTGTGGTAGAGCGGGGCCAGGGTCTCCTAGAGAGAACAGTGAGGCTTTGTCAACATCTCGCTTGTCGGAGGAGTCATCAGTGTGCATGTTTTGGGAGTAGGGGTAACAGTATTCATGTGTTTGGCTTCAGGATTGGGTTGGAGAACAGTGTTTATTTGAAACATGTCTGGGTCGGCCTGACACGGCCTCTTACCTGTTGGATCCTCGTTCTCTTCAGGTTCTGAATGCACGATCGCAGGTTAACTACACAGAGACAAAAACAACAAATGTAAGTCTTAATGTAAGCGATCGTTCAAGAGAAGATGTGGTTGTGAAAATAAGATGAAACGCCAGCTCATGTTCTAATTTTGTAGGTGATTATTCAGGACATAATGGTAAACGTCACTGTCATAATTCCTAATGCTGAATGATAAATTATGATCTTCTGGAATCATTAAGTATACAAGAATTGTAAGAATGA
>OLKM01000135.1:448713-456213 GCA_900291075.1 Melanogrammus aeglefinus
TTTCTCGTATGAACAAGGAGAAAATAGGGAATAGAGAAAATGGAAACCAAAAAAAGCTGCCAAAGCAAGCAGATTTTCTGAAAACAGTGAGAAGCATTTCACCACAGTAGAGTTCACTCTTCAACAGAAACCTTAACCTCGGATACCAACAAAGTAGAGGAAGTTCATTCAACTCAATTGGTGGGTTTTGATAAGAAACTGTGGTTGCTTATTTCCTTTTCGATGTCTTCCATCAATTACACTTTCAAAAAGATTCCTGGCTGTTTCAAGCACTCTGATTGCCTATGTTTTAATGGGTGCTATAGAAATAAACTTGCCCTGCAGTGGTTTGTTTTACAGATAAAACTTAAAAAGCAATGAATATAACTAGATAAACACCAGCCAACCTGTCTTGCAAACCACTTGTCATATGCATGATTTTAGAATCAGGGTGTGACCATAGAAAACATGTCCAGTAAAAAAGAAATGCTTTACTCGCCCCCAGCTACTTAAATATAGAAACACGCTAAACATATAAATTTCTTCACTTTTACAGTACTCTAAATCTCCTCAATTCTCGACGGGCCTGCATAACACCATTTATTTTATTAACCATTGACCCTGTCAATATAAAGCATATTTTACAATTCACTGTTGCCTAATACCACAATCTCTGTTGTGGTATTAGAGAAGCAAAGAAGCCTCTGTGCTTCTTTGTGCCCCGGATTTTACTTTGCTGTCAACACTCTTCTCCTCCGTGCTATGTATTTATAATCATCACTCCTCTTCCTCAATGGCAACAGCTTTCTGTGGTCCTCTGGCTGTTCAGTCTGGGTGACTCCCCTGTTGCCTGGAGGCTAGGTCCAGCCTGCCCGGGGGCAACAAGGGACTGTAGGGCCCCGGAGTGACCAATAAGTAGCGATGTCAGGCGTCTCTCGCATCGCGCATCGCTCTGCGGTCTGCTTCCCTCCCTTCGGTTTCCGACCGCAGGGTCCCATGCCACGCAGAGCGTCTCATAACTGGGGACTTAACGAGGAACACGTGTGCCAAGCCAACACACACACACACACACACACACACACACACACACACACACACACACACACACACACACACACACACACACACACACACACACACACACACACACACACACACACACAGGAAGAGGGACGGTTATGTCCCAAGGGGGGCTACTTAAAGATTGCTCCTGATGGTTTGGTATATATGTATCAAAATGTGTTTTGGGGGAGGGAGGGACAGACAGACAGACAGACAGACCGATTGATACACGACATACAAATCGATACAAAGACAGACAGACAGGCAGAGAGATACACCAACAGACAGACAGATAGATATATAAACAGACAGACAGACAGACAGACAGACAGACAGACACAGACAGACAGACAGACAGACAGACAGACAGACACACAGACACACAGACACACAGACACACAGATAGATAGATCAATACAGATAGATTAATGGGTGGATGAATAGATGGATGGATATATAGATTGATAGATAGAATGTTAGATAGATTGATAGATGGATAGTAAAAGACGCAAGTCAGAGCTGTGAAAGAGTTGCGGTCCATCCAGCGACTGCGCTAAAGGTTGCTGGAAGCCAAAGGAATGCTGGGACTCATACTTTGTGCGACCGCCACATCTAAACATTGGGTTGTAATTACACAAGGCAGTTTTCACACAGTACATAAATATCTATACATATATATAGAGACAGAGATGTAAAGCAAAATAGCTGATCCACCCTGAATGATTACAGGTTATGAAGGGGACTTTAACAACTAATTCGATCTATATGGAGATTACTGCTGTGTGCGTGCACGTGCGTGTTTACGCATGCTTGGTTAAATAGATGTTGTCAAGGAAATACATAGAGAAGAAAGACAGATAACTGAAACAGATAGGAGAGTGGATCTGTGGTAAATGGCCAGGTAAAGAAAGAATGAGAAAGTGTTAAGTTCACATGCACTCCTGTTTTTGTTTCTTCAGAGTAGTGTGACGCATTCCATTTGTTTTAGAATTTGCATAACTGCTACAGCAGCCAATGGGATTCAGCCAAAATAGGTGCATCTTAGCCTCGGTGCCCTAGGCGATCTGGTCCGGGCTCCATAATGAAATACTGTTAGAAAGAACGTTGCGCAACACGCAGGTCTTTGTATATCATCTCTGATTCATAACTACTCAAAGCCGCGAAGAAATCCCTCACATCCCCCACAAATTGGTCTTTGCAGTACTAAATGTTTTGCATGTGAAAGATGTCAAAGGTTTATCTGAATTAAAATTTCATTATTTGAACAGGGACAATGTACAAACAAGATGAACCTCGCCTCTGCGGGGAAGATGGAATTTACCAGGGTTAATTCAATTTTCCAGTTCGCAATCCCTGGGCAGGTAAGTCAAATAGTATATCTCTGTGTCATAATGTTTCCCCTGAAGTGTTGCAGTGAAAATCGACCTGTCTACCTCCAAGAGACGATGTCTACCTCCAAGAGACAAAGTGTGTCTTCTGACCGGCATGATAAAGTCGATATGCATGCTAGCACTGTGCTCCTGAGGGCACTCAGTGTGCAGACTAAGGAAGACAGAACATGAACGCATGAACAGCCATGGGTAGCATGGGGAGCATGTGAGAGTATGGACAGGGAGGAGGATGGAGTTTAGGGAGGTATCGTGTGAACAGCATGGCAAATTAAGAACGATTGATGAATTAAATGATAAAAGCATTAAAAATCATTGTTCCACATGGCATGTTGATTGATGCCAATCGAAAGCACCCCCCCCCCCCCCCCCCCACACACACACACACACACACACACACACACACACACACACACACACACACACACACACACACACACACACACACACACACACACACACACACACACACACCATGCATAAAGTAGGATAATGAATTTTATGCATGGACCATCTTGAAGTAATTTTTTGTTGCTCAATGACCCAAAAGCAACAAGTTTAAAAATGAATTTGGAATGTGCTGCTGAGAACGTTCTCCAGCCATGGACAGCAAGAGGGGAATTCTATGGAGGTGGTGGTGGTGTTGTGTTGTGTGTGTGTGGGGGGGGGGGGGGGGTGAGTCAGCCGGTCAGCCGTTGGAAGACCAATGGGTCGTCCAAAATGGAGCTAAGATTTTGCATTGTCACCAGAAATAACGATCAGTTGTGCTTAAACGGATTCGCCAATGTCCCTCAAATGATGAAATGAAATAGTTCGGAAATGAAAAACAAACAAAACCAACGTGTGTTCTAAACAGAGTGGCCCCAGTAGCGCGTTGTCTAACGACATCACAGCCCCTACAGTGTAGTTGCATCGTTATCGTTGGTGCCCAGCAGTCGCACCACCAGAGCCACATCCTGACAACTGTACCACCTGGTCCCAATTAAGGGCCCAACACAACAACACGTCCAGCAGCACAAAGTGTGGCGCGTCAAGAGGTGATGCGTGGTTTGTTGGCGCGTCATCCCAGCCAAATATTATAACCCCGCATCAACAAAAGATTATATTTGGCTGAGACTGTTATTTTGTACTTTTAACAAAGTACAAAATACATACATATATATATATTTTTTAGGGTTATTGTTATATTCAAAAGTTATGGTCTTCCCCCGAGCCCCACATCGTGATGATAAGGTACAATCAATCCTCAAGCGCTTCTACGGGGTTCACAACGGGGCGAGCGAGAGAGATGGAGAGATAGGACGTGTGTTCTGGAAACAACACATTTGTTTCCAGTCAGGGCTTCATAAAAAATAAAAAATAAACTTTTGCAGTTCATAACTGTGACACACACACACACACCACACACACACACACACACGCGCGCGCCGCGCGCGCGCTGTCAATCAAAGGCGATCCAGTAAATCACGAATCCATCAATTCAGCATCACAGAACTTTCCCTGTTAGCTTATAACCTGATATTACAACAGACAATACCAAAATAAAATAACACTGAGGTTCGGGTCGACAATTGAACGAACACAAACTTAAAATTACCTGTGCGTAAAGGGCCAACACGAACAAGGTGATCCAACCCTGAAATATCCAACTGGTGGTAAAGTTCAATCGCATCGCTGCTGTTAAAGTGGAGGTCGGGTCAACCTTCTACGACCAACTATCTTCCGCCAGTATTTATTCTTCTACTAGGCTATTTCTCCAGTGAAACTCCTGGAAACTCCTTTTTTAATAAAAGTGAGCTTCAGACGAATCGTGCGCCAGCAGCAGCAGCAGCAGAAGCAGCAGGAGGAGCGGTCACTCTGGCTGGGTCCTGGCACCGTCCAAATGGCATCACTCGCTCCTTCATTCCCAGACAATCACTGACTCTGCGCTCCGCGTTCACCCACGCTTTGTGGCAGGGGCCTGCATGCATATGCTTGTAAAATCTCCACGAGAGACAGAGAGAGAGGAAGAGAGAGAGGGAAAGGAAGACTCCTCCCATGCTGTACTGTGTGTAAAAAAAAAAAGAGGCATCAATCCATTTTTTTTCCTGGGCAGCTGCTTTCTCTGTGTGTGTGTGTGTGTGTGTGTGTGTGTGTGTGTGTGTGTGTGTGTGTGTGTGTGTGTGTGTGTGTGTGTGTGTGTGTGTGTGTGTGTGTGTGTGTGTAAGTGCGTGTGTAAGTGCGTGTGTGTGTGTAAGTGCGTGTGTGTGTGTAAGTGCGTGGGTGCATACGCCCGTTGATCGAATACACGGGTAAAATAAGGTGTGAGTATAGTGAATAAATGTGTGTCGGTTAATCTCACGCAGTTGGTGCATAGCCCGTGTTATATGCATAATGGATTTTTTTGTATTTTAATAAGCGGTTCCTTCAATTTCTATCGCCAATCCACCACATAGTCACACTTCCTAAAATCCTACAATCTTTAGATAATTCGATTAGATGAACGACGTTCGTGTTTTTTTTGTATATATCCGCTATAATCTTCATTTCACTTCATAGGTCTACTTTCCATCCTGGAAATGTATTGGTACGCTCCCCCCACATGCATCCACATCACAATAAAAACGGTGTGCTGTGTGTGTTCCTGGTGCGGTCTGTGTTCCTGCACTGTTCCGTGTTGGAATCAAGGAACAGTGCATGCTACAGAACAAAAACAAGGATTTGGCTCCAGGAAATAACCGATCTTCTTTCCTCATAAGCCCTATGGCACTATTGGCCGCTCAGAATTTGCAAAGCCCATTACGCGCCAGCGTAATGTGTGTGTGTATGTGTAGGTGTATGTGTGTGTGTGTGTGTGTGTGTGTGTGTGTGTGTGTGTGTGTGTGTGTGTGTGTGTGTGTGTGTGTGTGTGTGTGTGTGTGTGTGTGTGTGTGTGTGAACGGGTGTTGATGGTAGGAATTAAAAAGCAATATTTTTCACAAGATGACAGTTATGCAAATATGAAATTCCACGCAGTGTGGGTGCGTATATGTAGGGGGGGGGGGGGGGTATGAGTTTTAGGTCGGAATCCAATTGGGGGAGTAGGATAGACCAGAGCGTTCAAATGTTTGTTTTTAGGCACTCATGTGAAAACTTTCCTTTCAGGTGCCTGGCCGGCCTTAATCTGATTGGGTAATAAAGTGTTTGCATAGGTAGTAGGCTATCAGACTAAAAGCCTCCAGCACGACATACTGTATATTAGGTACTACTCCAAAATCTTCTATAGCCTACCAATAGTGACATAGGATTCAGGAAAGCTCTTCAATATTCTGTGTCTTTTGGGTCTGTTTTTTTAACTAAAATATAGTCCAGAGTACTCCTTTGGTTTGTTGTTGAGAATCCCCTGCAAAGGGTGATTCCAGATTTTTGTTACCACAGGCCCACACACAGACACACACATGCAAGTGTGAAATACAGACAACTCTAAAGTCACGTTGCACCAGCATTTGTGAAAGCAACCACACGTTTATAAACCTGCTAGAGAAGAACCTTTAAGGACTGCAACGTTTTCCAGTCAAGTTAGGCTCTTAGTGGCAGACTGGAAACCAGTGGAATCTGCCAGCTCATGTTTTATTTGCCCTGGAACCCCCTCCAGTTCGGACAGAATCCCAGCTGGCCCGGCCCGGTTTGGGTCCATCATAGCCATATATCTAACATGGGTCAAGTGGACTGTGATGACTGTTTAGGAGGCTGTATGACGAGCAGGGGTGAAGAAATATTAAAGGTCCCAAACTGCATGACATGGGGTCCCACCAGCGATCATAACGCTGATGCTTCATGTATGATGAACAGTCTCGCATCTTTGATTAATCCTCGAGTCGCACAGTGTTGGCTCGGATCTGATTCCTCCGCTGTAGCCTTGGAAACGGTCAACAATCTGTGACTCACTCCGGTTTTCTTATGACTAAATGCCCATTGACAGCCTCCCTGGGCACACTTCGCTGTTCACACACACAGGCACACACACACACACGCACGCACGCTTCTAACGCACACTCAAATGCATTCAGTGTTACTGCCGTGAATTGAAAGACCCCATTCGTAACATTGGGTCTGGCGAGAGTTAAAAGCAATTTTGTTGTTTAGATGCATTGTGGAAAACATTTAACTCCTAATGCAAACCACACACATCAGTTCCCCGCCAAACCGCATCGCGCCAATAGACCCATAAAGATATGCACTGGGAAGGAGACACACACACCTTTAAATATGTCTTGAGGCATATTCATTATTTGTTCACCTGCTGTTATCAGCGGCAATGGTTAAAGATTAGCTTGGATATGCAAATTATTAAGTGTTGATAGTTAACACTCTTGGTACTACAACTACAAAACCTGTATTCAACACTGGGGCTGATATTAACTGTCGTTAATGGGTTGGCAGGTTTACGAACCTCATTTGATTGGACAATTTATTTTGGATGTATTGCTATCTGCGAAATTGCATATTTCCTCAAGTGGACACCTTTTTACAACTTAACAACTTTTGAGCGGGGAATTTTCTGGACTTTGGTTCCTTGCCCGGAACAGACAGACAGACAGACAGACAGACAGACGATCAGGCACATCAAAGTCTTTGAGAATGGGTGTGTTTGTGTGTGTGTGTGTTTGACAATAGTTTTCTTTTACTGCCCTGGGACACCTGTCCACACTTTGAGCCATAAATTCAGGGATCAGGACCCAGGTCAGCTTTCATCTCTGCCGTCGGGCGAGGAGCCCTGCCACACTGTACATCCCTGTAGACGCATATCTACGTGTATGTATATGAATATGTAACGCACACAAGGCACACTCTCTCAGGGGAATTAGCGCAGACACGTCTCTTAAGTACACAACGGATCGCCATCATTTATTAAGCCATGACACCAAATTTCTAATGTACAGTAATATCGAGAGCATCCTTGGAAATTCAGTGTATGATACAGTTATTTACGGTTTTGTCTTAAGAGCATATCCCAAAAAAATATTGAAATTTGATCAATTAAAAAAAATTAAATAAACCAACAAAAATCGATCTTCAGAGACACAGCAAGACATTCAAGAGGAAAAAAAGA